>PVJI01019415.1:0-31107 GCA_004026765.1 Micronycteris hirsuta | reverse complement strand
AATCCTATGTAAATATGCCCTAAGCTCCTAATAAAAGCACGGTGCTGCCATGTTCGTGGCTTTTTTCCCTATGATAATGGGAGAAAATGCCCGTGACCCTGGCTTCATCTCATAATGTGTCTTTGTGTGTGAATCATTGATGCTTCAGGCTCAAGTCCACCCACGGTGGATTCCGCGGGTCGGATTCCACCTCACATGGGAAGGTCAAAATGGTCACCTAGAGTGGATTTCATATCATTCAGTCTAATATTTTACATTCTTCATCTCATCTAATTCTCAGAGCAAAGCTGTGAGGTTATTATCCATGCTTCACAGATGTGGAAACTGAGGCTCGGAGAGGACGTGACTTGCTCAAAGTTACACAGCAGGAAGTACAGGATTCACGCCCAGCTGGTCTGACTCCAGAACCCCCCTGCTAATTCCCTGCTCTTGATGACTTCATCTTAGAAATAACTTCCTAACCCAAGTTCAATGTCATCATTCTTTTTTTCATAAATGTTGCCTTTGCACCCGTCATTTTTTAACATGCTAGATGTCCTATTAGAATCTTACAGTAAGAAAACCCCGCTATCCATAAGCAAGATGTCTGGAGATTACAGAGTTCCTATGAACCCCTCAGAGAGAAATGGCCTCTGTAGCACAGCATGTCCCGAAAGCCTTAGCTCAGAGTAAGATGGCATCTCTAAATCACGAAAATCAAATAATATTCATTCTTTTACCCACTCGTTCTTTTTTCCATTAACACTTACTGTAAGCATCTATTGTAGGTAAAATTAGACAGATCACATTATTATTCATCTAAACCACAGAGAAAGGGGGGACTACAAATAATCCCACCAAGAGAGCAGGTGAAGACCAGAACCACACTGGGCAAACCTGGATGCCTGTTGTCCCCGGAACAAGACATAATCTCAGCCCTGAAGACACTGACAACTGAGCCAGGGAGACAGGCAAGAGAGCAAAGAGGCAGACAGATGGAGTAGGCGCTTGATAAATATTTGCTGAGTGGAGAAATAACTAAGGTACAAAAAGCTGTGGGTTCACACACACACACACACAGAGTTGTCTGCAGCTGGGAGAGAGTGTTCATTTGGGCTAGGATGAGGGACTGTTGAATCCATGTAGGGACGGATGACTGCGGAGAGCAGGGAGAAAGGGCTGCCATGCTGGGTACAGATCCAAAGGGGTGTGTGCGACACGTTTGGGAAACGGTGACCACGGCTGAGATGTAGACTGAAGTCAGGCTGGAAACACTAGGTTTGAGCAACGAAAACCCCGAAAGGTTTGAGCAACTGCAGTCACGTGACCAACCCTGGATTTTAGAGAGAGGACAGCAACATATATTTCTGTATTGCTATTAAGCTGATAGAAAAAAACAGTTTTTAATGTACCGGAGGAATGATCAAACCATGGTATATCCCTAGATTTAAATATTTTGAGGCAATAAAATGAAATAGATCTATGTGTACCAACAAGGGAAGGGATCCAAGGCAGAGTACTCGGTGGTAGTATTTTTTTTTATAATTTTTTTTAAGATTTTATTTATTTATTTTCAGAGAGAGGAGAAGGGAGGGAGAAAGAGCAATGTATGGTTGCCTCTCACATGGCCCTCAGAGGGGACCTGGCCCGCAACCCAGGCATGTGCCCCGACTGGGAATCGAACCGGGACCCTCTGGTTCCCAGCCCGCGCTCAATCCACTGAGCTACACCAGCCGGGCGGTGGTAGTATTTTTGAAAAAGAAGGAGAAAGAAAAAAGAACCTTAGGCAAAGCCATGGATTTCTGCAGAAACATACATATGTACGAGGTCTGTCCAGAAGGTATCCAGCCATGTGATATGAAAAATAGAGACATTTATTGAAGAAGATCCAAGATACTAGAAACACTGTACACAGGACAATGACACCTCAGTCCCCTTCAAAGTAGGCACCTTGGGACCTCCCACAGTTCTCCCAATCACCATCAGCTGCCCCATCACATTTTCCTGAATCTCATTGACAGTCTTCCCTTTCAGAGGTGATTTTAGTTTTGGGAAAAGCCAGAAGTCGTAGGGCACCAACTCTGGGCTATAGCGGGGCTGTCACCTGGGTGATTTGATGTTTTCCCAAAAAAATGCATGAGATGTGATGCAGAGCGGGCATGCTGTTGTGATGAAGCTGCCAATCACCAGTTGCCCATAGCTGTGGCCTTCTGAATCATCTGAATAGTTTCCACAGAGGAATGTTCAAGTTTAATTTGATGCAGATTTGTTGCTCTACTTGCTCAGTCATTTTAAATGCCACGGCCACACAGTACACATGTGCACTCAGTGACAAGTACAATGAAGTCATCATTGTTCACGCATGCACATTCCAGTCCACTCTCCTCGGCTGCCAGGTTACATGGATGTCACACAAACCATTCTCGTTATGTTAACAATGACTGGTCTTTTTCTGGACAGACCTCCGTGTATACATGCAAAGGAAAAGATACGGAACCAATCCCTTGAAACTGACAGTAATAATCACTTCTGGGGAAGGAAGATGACTAAGGGGATTTAAGCTAAATTTATCTATGTTGTTTGAATTTTTTACATAGTGAGAATTTAATTACATATGTATTTTTAAATAATTGTTTAAAGCTGTCTGAATCCCTTGGCATCTTATTTATTTTTTTCTTTTTTTTATTTTTTTTATTTTATTTATTTTTTAGACAGAGGAGAAGGGAGGGAGAAAGAAAGGGAGGAACAGCAATGTATGGTTGCCTCTCACATGGCCCTCACTGGGGACCTGGCCTGCAACCCAGGCATGTGCCCTGACTGCGAACCGGGATCGTTTGGTTCCCAGCCCGCGCTCAATCCACTGAGCTACACCAGCCAGGGCCCTCCTTGGCATCTTATTTATGCTGAAGTCTCCCCATTGTGGTTAGCAGAATCTCCTCCCCCTAATAACTCACAGTTCTTTTAACCTCTTTTCTCCCCTCAGCTGGGCTTCCTTCCATCAGTTTAAGATTGATAGCTCCTCACAGATACTAATTCATTTACTCCCTTCCTGGTAAGGTGACTATGGTTCTTTTTCCCCACTTTACACAATAGGAAACTAATTGTGTGGCTCAGTGGACTGAGTGCCGGCCTGCGAATCAAAGGGTCACTAGTTCAATTCCCAGTCAGGGCACATGCCTGGGTTATATAGGCCAGGTCCCCAGTTGGGGGTGCGTGAGCGGCAACCACACATTGAGGTTTCTCTCCTTCCTCCCTTCCCTTCTCTAAAATAAATAAGTAAATAAAATGTAAAAAAAAAAAAAAAGACAAGAATGCACAGAGAGTTAAGTCAAGGGCACACAGTAAATAACCGGTATAACAGGATTTGAACACCTGCAAGCCTACACACTTTACCACTCCACCTCCCTGCCTCTCTGGAAGGTCAACTTGCTTTTAACGTTCTGCATCCCTCTGATTTGTTCTGCTGCCTGTGAGCTGACATGTCCCCACCACAGAGGAATGTTTACCACTGCTCCTTTTCTGCGTTTCAGCACATGGTTCTGTCTCTGATAGAAAGGGGTGCCCAAAATTCCGATTCAACTGGAAAGGAGTATCATGTGCTGTGTTTACAAAGTACACACCCATACACATCCAGAGGACGAAGTTAACCGCTAATTTGAGAATATGCTAGTGATGTGGCAAGCAGATGGGAGTGACCCTGAGGTTAGCAGGGCCACTGAGCTCGTGTATGTGTGTGCGTGTGTGTTGCTATAAGGACAGCAACGTGACAGTCCCCAGAAGGCCTTGGGCCACTTGCTAAGCCCCAACAGCTGAGCTGACTTCAGCTGTGTGAAACGCAGCCCCATCTGGAGTGGGGTGGCTCGTGACTTTTGCTCTGGGAGTTCCATGGAGTCTGCTCATGAAATTAGAGAAGCCTGTAGCATATGATTGTCCCCGTCCCACTCGGAGAGAATATTTTGAGCAGTCTAATTATATGGTGGGGTTTAGAGGGAAGAGGGTTCTAAGAGCAGGTTGGAAAGGACTGCGCTGGAGCCCTGGCAGTTCCGTGGGGTGAGGGCACCCTCTGCCGGTGGAGCAGGGTGGCTGCAGCCACGGTGTTTTCATTAGCCCTGGGCCCATGCCCGCAGCACGGTCTCCCTAACTGAAGATGTGGACCTCCTAGCGATGTGACTTAGTTGGGGGAGTTGTCAACCCTCCTGAGGCTCAGCTGTAAATGAAGGACAACAATCCCTACCTCGTGGGGGTTGTAATGATTAGAGAGGGAAAATGTACCCAAAGTGCTCTGCGGAGGGCCTGGTAGGCACAAAGTCCTCCAAAGGTGGCAGCAACAAGCAGCGGCAGCCCGGCAGCCCGGCAGCCCGGCAGCCCTGGCATCACTGTCACCAGCACATTGAACAATAATGGCAAAGATGACCACCAAGTGCCTTTACCAGGACAAAGAGGACCCAGGATGGTTGTTCCCAGTTCCCTGGACTGACTCAGTCCTCTGGGTTTTCTTGGAGAACACGGTCTTTACTTCAAATGTTGACATTTATCATGGATTTTTGCATTTTTACTTTTTTGTTTTGTTTTAAGATTTTATTTTTATTTTTAGAGAGAGGGGAAGGGAGGGAGACAGAGAAGGAGAGAAACGGCAATGTACGGTTGCCTCTCACGTGGCCCTCACGGGGACCTGGCCGGCAACCCAGGCATGTGCCTGACTGGGAATCGAACCAGGACCCTTCAATTCCCAGCCTGCACTCAATCCACTGAGCTACACCAGCCAGGGCTGCATTTTTACTTTTTTAATAGTGCATTAAAATATCGTTTATCTTAATGACCGAGTTGTTTGACCCTCTTAAATTTTGTGCACTCAACTTGCCCTAGTCCTGAACCAGATATTAAAGTTGCCTGAGTCTCCACTGAGCTCCCTGCTCCCCTAACCACCCACCCCAGCCCCAGTCTCTCCCTTCACCTTCTGCAAGGAACAGGGACAGTGCATCCTCTGTTTTCATTTCCTCCTTCATTCAGCCAACGACCATCAATGCCTGGCTACTCTGTGCTAAGTCCCAAGCCCTCTTTGGAAACAAACATGGATTTGTTCATTCACTGAGCATTAATTGGTCACCTGCTATGTGCCAGGCTCCGAGGACACAAGGGTAAACAAGATAGACATAGTTCTTGACCTCTGGTGTGGGAGATGAGGACAAAAAATATATTCATAAGGAACTAAAATTGAACTTGCAGACAGCAATACGTTCTATGAAGAAAATTAAGTGAATGGGTCCTGGCTGGTGTGACTCAGTGGACTGAGTGCTGGACTGGGAACCAAAGCATTGCTGGTTTGATTCCCAGTCAGGGCACATGCCTGGGTTGAGGCCAGGTACCCAGTAGGGAGCGTGCAAGAGGTGACCACACATGGATGTTTCTGCCCTTCTCTTTCTCTCTCCCTTCCCCTTTCTCTAAAAATAAATAAATAAAATCTTTTAAAAAGAAAATTAAGTAAATGGGCCATGACCTCAAAATGCCCACAGTCTGGGCAGACAGACATATAAATGGGTTAAATTGTTAAATCGGGTGTATGTGCATTGATGGCAGATACAGAGAACTGATGAGGGTGGCGAACGGGTGATCTCTTAAGGGAAGAGAAAGTTGAAGTTGAATCCTAAATGATGAGAAACTGGCCATGTAGAAAAGAACTTTAACAGGCACTTCAGATCCAAGGCAGGGAAATGAGCCAAGACAGGAGGTGAGGAACAAGAAGGGAAACAAAACGGGCTTTATCACAAGGAAAGATGAGACTGGAAGGGCCGGTGGGTGTGCCCTTCCTGGAAACCTGGGAGGCTGTGCTGGGAGTTGGGGGGTGATGGCATGTGGCAGGGGAAGAGTCAAGGGCCACACCAGGCTTCTGGCTGGGAGACTGGAGAGGTGGCGGTGCCAAGAAGAGGGGAGCTATGAGCTCCTCAGGTGATAGGTACAGCTGGGGGCAGTTTGCATTTTAGAAGCCATTGGGACGTGCAGACGGAGATGCTCAGGACATGGCTGGACAAAGGGAAAGGGTCAGCCAGAGAGAGGGAACAGAGCAACAGTGAAGGCCAATGACATCCTGAATGTTAAATGAAAAAGCCCCTGAGTCCCCCGGAGGGATTAACTGGAGTGAGGTGGGTTTTTCTCCGAGGCAAATAAATCACCAAGGCAAAAAAATCGTCTGACATTCCCCCAAACCCAGCCCTCCTTAGCCCTCTGGCTATGTGGGGTCCCACCAGTTTACCCTAAAGCACAAGACATTAGAAATGCAGTTGATTGTATAAACGGCGATGCTTTTGGTTTTAGTTTTAATTCTGCACTTGATTCCCAGCCCTTAGGGAAGAAAGAGGTCCTGAAGCAAGATTCCCACCCAAGACTGCCCAGCTTTCTCATTATCAAAGACCAAGAAAGTCTGTAAAGTGGGGACAGTTATTCCGACCCAAAGGGTTGTTATGAGGACTGAAGGAGACTGTTTATACAAACACATTCGTAAATGATGAGGTTCAGCATAAACTTAAAGCATCTGGCAGACTCGTGAAAAACAATATTTCAATTGCTAGACAAGTGGAAGCAAACAAAAAAAACTTGGGTCTTATCACAGGACACTTCGGGAATATATGTCAGGAGCTGGCCATGAAAACCTCTAAGCCTTTCTGCAGCTGTGCCTTTCTGGAATCCCAAAGTTCAGGGCGGAGGTGCAGCCGCCCAGGAATTTATTCCTCCATCACTTTGAGCTCCCCAAATCCCCATGAAGCCCAGGGATGATATGACTGCAGGGTACGTGGGCCCTTTGGCACCAAGAGCCCCTTCATAAATAAAGGTCTCGATTCTGTTGGCCTCAGACTGTTTTTTCCAAGGTGACCTAGGCAAAGTAAAAGGGTAGTCACTTTTCTAGGAGTGGCATCTGACTTTGGGATGAAAGAACCCTGAAAATGCCAAGAGGACCTGTTACTGGAAAGGGGACTGGCCAGGAGCAGGTGTGTAGGTTCAGGGCTGTGGTCCCCACTGATGGGTCAGTGCCAGGGCAGGGGATCATTAGTCACTGCAGCTGGTCCTGGTGTCACCCACCTGGTTTTTCTGCTTTTCTGGGCCTGGGGATGAAATACAGCTGAGACCTAGATGTTATCTGTAGGGAGGTAACCTTCCTTATCTGGCTATTAATTGCATGGCCAGTTTGTTTAGCCATCTGTTTGTTTCTCATTCCACTTGTCCTGGCTTACTGGCCTCTCTCAGATCAATTTTCTAGAAACATGTCCCTTGGAGAAAGACGACACTCTTCCTTCATCTCAGAAGACAATTCAGCCAGGAGAAGTTAGAGGGAGAGGGACAGTGTCCCCATGATTTCAGCCAATTTGGGTGGCCCAAGAGGCCCCTTTGGGAGACTCGGAGGAGCCCTAATCCAGAGCTGGGTGAGCCCCAGCAAAAAGTCAAGGTGACCTCAGCCTTGTCACCAGTCACCCCCAAGGCAGCCCCCAAGACTGCCATGTGCATCACAGAATCTTAAGTCAGCTGGCCCAAGAGCCTGATTGTACAGGCAGGGAAACAATTGGCCAGAGACAGGAAGAGACTTTTCCAAGGTCACCAGCCTTGAGGGGAAGGTCCAAGGTTAAATCCAGGGCACCAGGCTATTTCTCCTGGCCTCACTACACACCTCCTTCATGAGGCCACAAGGCAATGTAGCCAGGTTCCAGCCCAAGACTTTGAAAACTTAGCCCCATCCAACCAATTTGTCTGGCCACTTACATTTCTCCAGTAGTATCTAAATGAGCTATGAGAGTAGAAACCGAAGAATATAATAAGGTGCCCTTCATATGTCAAAAACAAGTGGGCAGAGAAGGAAAAACATCACCCCTGAGAAACACAGGCTGTTGTGGGATTAAGTAAGAGGGTGGGTCAGAATGTTTTACGTACAGTAGGCGTTTAAGAAATGGTTTCTGACGCTAAATGGCTAACTAAGTCACAAAGGGCTGAGTTCCCTCCTCACCCCTACTTCACAGAAAGGAGCTTAGTGTATTGTAATTGTTACTTGTGTATTAGTAAATCCAGTGAGGGCGGTAACTGCGCCTGATTTACCTGCTCACTTACTGTAATATCCCAGCACCTGGCACAAAGCAGTATTCCATACGTATTTTTTAGTGAATGAACGAATGAATAACACCTTTATCGTCATCTTTGAAATCCCCTGATTTCATTCACCAACCCTCCCAATTTGTCTGGGAATGAGGGGTTTTTCTGAATAAGAGACTCGGGACTCTCAGTGAGAATCCTGGACAGTCTCGGGAAAACCATATTGTGTCCTACTAAAGCCACTAAGCGGCAAAGAATGAGTGATAAGACTGACAAATTTTCAGAGAAGTTTAATTAAAAAAAATTTTTTTTCAGAGAAGGCTTAAAATCAAGACAAGATTCGGATGGGACGAATCCGCCCCCTTACAGTCTTAGTCCCACCCCTTCTACCTCCTCCCTCTCTAACTCCGCCCCCTCCTGGGAAGGTCACCTTAGAAACGCGGGAGGCTAACTGGGCATGCGCCGGGCACTCAGCCACTGCGCACGCTCGCATTGGCTTTCTGCCTTCCGTCCTCCCGCCAGGGAAACCGGAAGCCGTCTCCCAGTCTGGGGCTTCTGCGCGACTAGCGGATCTTGTGTGGCCGTTGGCTCGGCCCCTCTGTGCCCTGCGGGACGCCGACGGAGAGCGACCTCGGGGTTAAGGGGTGGGGCTCAACGTCAGGAGCTAAGATGGCGGCGGTGGCCAGCGTGTCCTTGAGACGCCGGTTCCCGGCCACAGCCCTTGGCGGAGCCTGCCTGCAGGTGAGCCCCGGGGTCGCAAGGAGAGGTCAGGCACGGAGGTCAAGGAGATGGCCTGGAGCCCAGGGTGCCGCGGAGGAGGGGGAGGGATCGCAGGGCAAGGCTTCAGGAGGGGGAGACCGTTCCCACCTGAGCAGTGCTCTTGGCCTGGAGCATCCCTGTCATCCCCCTGCCCCTTGTCGCAGCCTGTGAGGCAAAGACGATTTTTAGAAATAAGAAAAAAAGAAGTTCAGAGAAGGACTGGAATTGTCCAAGGTCACATAGCAAGTGAGTGACAGGTGGAAGCAGAACTCAAATCCCAACATTTGGGCTCCAAGCCCTCTTTCTGTCACCACACTGCCGCCTCTGCGGGAGCGTGAAGAGGGACAGGAACCCGGACGCGAGATCACTCTTTCAGGGGATGCAAGGTCGGGGGCTTAGTAAAGAGGGACTGGACCGGAACTGGAAAGGAAAGGGCGAGTGAATTTTTTAGGACGGAGCAGGGGAAGGGAGAAACGGAGGGACGCCCAGTCCCCTGAAGGGTCTGAACCCTTTCCTGCTAGGGGTGCTGCGGGGAAGACTCGGTTCCTTAAAACAGTGTCCTCCTCTCGGGGTCCCTGCCTGTAAAGGGCATATAACAGTAGCGACCTCAGAGTTCGGGCACGGATCACACAGGGACGGAGCGTGGCACTTTCTGTATTTTACTCAGTGTGCAGTGATGGGTTTCCCACGGCTCCCGTGTTGTCAGGAAGCTACACCCTTCTGATCTGCATTCTGAGTGGGAATATTTAGACGAGGACGGGGAATCGCCACTGCATATATACGGGACTGAGAATTTACAAGCCATTTTCAACTGTGCCCGCCTCGGGGCTCCTGGGCCACCCCGGTAAGGTGGGCAAGCAGAAATTCATTTTGAGAGGTTTGAAAACCAAGGCTTCAGAAAGAAAACTTTTTACTTGCTGAGAATGTCATGGCCAAGAACTGATAGATCTAGGATCTAAACCTAGTTGTTTTTTAAACATAACATGTGAGAGACTCCTAGCACAGATCTGGACACATGGAAGGTGTAGGAAAAGTATTCGTTCCTCTGCCTTTCTTGCTCTTACACGAGAATATCCTCCATTTTAAGTGTCCGCTCCGGCGGCAGAACACAGCTCACACGGCCTTCGTTGTAATGCTGGCTCTGTGCTGGTGATGCTGTGTGCGGACTTGGACACGTTCGTTTTATAGTCTTTCTGAAAAGGGGAAATAGAGGAAGAGGACTGCCTACCAGGGACTCAGGATGATGTGTTCTGAGCATTGAATTGGTGATTGATCATGACCTTGTTTACCTTATAGTTATTGACCTTACAGTCACTGAGCGAGCCGTTAAGTTGTGAGAGCCGCACCAATGAGAGTGAGTTCTGAAGCTCGGGGCGGGGGGCCTCTTCCAAGAGTGAACTGCGGAGGCTAGTGTCCGCAGGCCAGTGTTGTAATTCCAGGTGAGGCCACTGTAGGGCGTCCTGGGGGCAGAAAAATAGAAGAGCCCTCCCCCACCCCCTTGTGGGAATGTCCCTTCTCATCTACAAGGGCCATTGCAAAAGAATTCGGTAATAAGTTTGGTGTGTTAGCTGTGGGTGATGCTCAGGTTCCTGAGACTCTAGGACACAGTACGATTTCTGTCCTGAATTTCTCTTACGCACTAGTCTGCACCACTGAACCGCAGCTCTGCCTGTAAGTGATTAACTGGTGTTTGCGTTGCCTTATTTCTTCATCTAGACTATGAACTTTACGGAAGTACCGCCCACTTTCCGTGGTGGGTCTCATGGCTCAGCAGTGGCAGGGCCTAGGACGCCCATCTGCCGATCGGAGTAATACAGGAACTGGTAGCATTGCCATATTGAAAAGCAGAAATTCCTTTCTGGGCTACACAAAAAACTTGACCCCTCCAGTTAGTCTTATGAGGTAGATGTTAATCCCAACCCTTTTACAAAAGGCTAGGGATTTACAAAAGAGGAAATGGAATCAGAGAGGTTAACTGATTTGCCAAAGGACACACAGCTAAGTGGTAGAGCTTGGATTTCAGCTGTGCCACACACATTTCAGAAATAAGGCTGCAGCTTCCATTTTACTCAGGTGTATGCAGACTTCCTTGCACTCCTCCTTCCTGTTTCCACACCTTTCTCTCCTGCCTCCGAATCTGGATCTGCTCTGCCTAGCCCCAAGCCTGCTCCTTGAGGAATCTTTCCTAAAGGAACTACAAGCCGCGTTCAGCAAAAATCAGAATTCACCCTCCTCATCCTCCTCAGTTCAGTCCAGTTGATTATCTTGCTTCCTTCCTTAAATTATAAACTACAAGGTTAATCTTTTCCAAGTTTTCCAGAAAGGTACACTCCGCCTTGAGTGCTCATTAATTTTGTAGATTGAAGTAGAAATGCTTTTGAAGAATCCTTCTCTATCATAGGTTAAGAGTAAATGCCTAGACAGGCAACAAGAGGAAAAAGCCTCAAAATTTTGCGCACCTCCCTCCTTTTGCCCGGATGCTCCCCTTTTCTTCCTGGCACCGTGGGGGGATCGGCGCACTCCTGTGGCTAGCCCTCCTCTCACCTGCGACCTGGCACTTACTCGGAGACCGCTTCCCCTCTCCTCTGTGTTACCAGTTTTTCCTTCTCAGGTCACAGCAGGGGCATGCGAGCGTGCTTAAAAAAGAAAGAGCCACTCCATTTCTCTACTCATCTTTATAGAAAAACTCATGAGAAGTCTGAACTCACCGTCCAAAATGCATTTTCCATTTTCCCTTGAACCTGTTCCAGCCAGGCTTTCTCCCTTGCCACCTCACTGAAATTGCTCCTGTCCCGGTCACGAGTGTGACCTGGGCTTTGTAAATTCAGTGGTCGCTTCTCAATTCTCAAAAGAATTTTCCCTCTGAAGCATCTGTCACTATTCACTCCTTTCTTAAAACCTTTCTTCCATCTGGCTTCCAGAACATCCCAGCCTCCAGGGGTTCCTCCTCGCCCATTGGCCCTTTTTTCCTTTTACTGATTTCTCCTCATCGCCCCAAAATCTAAACACCAGGGGTCTGTCCTCAGTCCTAAGGCACTCCCTTGGGCTTTCCATACCATTTACCTGTCCATGCTGGTGACTCTTCAGTTCATGTCCCCGGCCCGGACCCCACCCCGGGTCTCCAGATCCAGTTTTCCCCCAGTTATGTTCTCGGGGACCTCCTCCACATGGCTGACTAACAATACAGCATAAACTTGGCCCAAAACCAGAACCCTGACACCCACCCGCCCACCACGCACAGCAACTTGCTCCCCCATCTCAGTTGATGGCAATGCCATCCTCCGTGTGGTTTGGGCCAAAAGCTCTGGGGTCACCATCCTTGCTCTTTGCTTCATTCTCACATCCAGTGTGTGAGCAAATCCTGTCAGTTCCTTCTCAAAACGTATTAAAAAACTAACAGCCTCTCACCATTTCTATGGCAACCAGCCTGCTTCAAGCCATCATCATCTCTCGGCTGACTATTGCAATTTCTTCTTTTAAAGATTTTATTTTTATTTATTTTTAGAGAGAGGGGAAGGGAGGGAGAAAGAGAGGGAGAGAAACAGCAATGTATGGTTGCCTCTCACATGGCCCTCACGGGGACCTGGCCTGCAACCCAGGCATGTGCCCTGACTGGGAATCGAACCAGGACCCTCTGGTTCCCAGCTCGCGCTCAATCCACTGAGCTACACCAGCCAGGGCTGCAATTTCTTCTTAACTAGGGTTTTTCTTCCATCTCCGCACCTCTACAGTTGACTCTTAAAACAGAAGCCAAAACCAGTCTTTTTCTTTTTTTTTAAAGATTTTATTTTTATTTTTAGAGAGAGGGGAAGGGAGGGAGAAAGAGAGGGAGAGAAACAGCAATGTATAGTTGCCTCTCACGTGGCCCTCACTGGGGACCTGGCCTGCAACCCAGGCATGTGCCATGACTGGGAATCGAACTGGGACCCTTTGGTTCCCAGCACGCGCTCAATCCACTGAGCTACACCAGCCAAGGCTCAAAACCATTCTTTCAAAACCTGTCTGACTTTGTCACTCCTCTGCTTAAAACCTTCCAGCAATTTCCCATCCTACTCAGGGTAGAAGCAAAAGCCCTTATGAGGCCCTGCCTGATCGGGCTCTCCCCTTGCTTCCTGACTTCCTCTCCCATTCCTGTCCCTCTCACTCCACACGCAGCCGCACCGGCTGCCCCATTCGGTCCTCAAGCAAGGTCTGCGTGCTACGCACCCCTCTGCCCGCTTAGCTCTTCCCCTGCGTGCGTGGGTCTTGCTTACTCACCTCCTTCAGGTCTTTGCTCACCTGTCACCTTTTCAGTGAGGTCTTCCCTGGTCACCCTGTTAAGAATTGTAGAATTTAGCCAGGATCCCCATCCTCCTCCTTTTTTCTCCCTTCCAAGGGCACATGTCACCTCCTGACATACTGGAGATTTTGTGTGCACATCCCCTGCTCGCTGGGTGAGCTCCACGAGGGTGGGTGTGTGTCTGCTTTGTCCATGATCCCCAAGGCCTAGAGCAGTCCCTGAAACACAGTAGTCACTCCATCGTTACTTACTGAACAAATAAGGGAAGGAGTGTGTTTGGGACATCTGCCACTCAGGTCTTGCTGGTTGTAGAGATAGAGCGACAACTTCTATTGTTTGGGGGTCTGTTTGGGAAAAGAAATTCTGTCTTTGTGTTGCTCTGTTTTGGATTGGCATTTTCACCACTGGTATCGCAGCTAACAGGGTGGCTTTGGAGTCCAAGGACCTGCGTGTGAATCCTGGTTCTTTGCTGCATGACCTTAGAGAACAATAAAAATGTCCTCGCAGAGATGTCGTGGAGAATAGAGATAATTTAGTACAGCATCTCACGCCTGACAAGGGCCCAGTGAGTGAAAGCTGTTGCTGTCACGTCTGCTGTGGACACCTACAGACAGATGTTCAGGTTTCTCTGTCCAGGGGATTTTCTGTACGTCGCAGCTGCCGTAACCCTGTGGGTCGGCTTTGGCGCGGCCCCACGGTGCTCAGAGCCCTGTCGCTTGGAGACCCACCACCTACTCCGGTCGTTTCGATTTCCGTGTCTTCTCTCCTTATTCCCTTTAACTCCTCCAGTTGTATAAAATATACTTTTTTACTGAAAATGAATTTAAATTAATTGTTCTGAAAAATAGTGATACTCTGGGTACCCCACAATCTATGTCGGACTGATTGCCTGTGATGCTCCGTATTGGTTCTGTCTCGCGTGTCATTCGTGAGGCTGTTGGAATGGTTTCTAGATGAATGTGACACTGTTCGAAGGCCTGCACGGTCCAGTCGAGAGCTGTTCGACTCTGTAGAGTGGCCGTGGAGCGGCCTGTGAGTATTAGAGAGCCGTGTTGGAGGGAGGGTGCGTGGCAGGAGCCCCGGTCCTCTTGGACGGGCTTCCTGAGAGTGAACCTGAGCTCGATCGAGCCAGGTGCCTGTGTCCCACCGATAATACTGTTGAGTCGGGCTTTGAACCAGAGCTGACAACCCCAAAGCCCCAGGTTAGGAATTTGAAGGAGTTTTACGTGCATTTTTTAAAAGGCATTTGGTCGCTCTCCCCCTACCCTTCCCCTCAGCACAGTGACCGCCCTCTCTGGGAACCGCGCGGCAGCTCTTTAAAAAAAGTAAGCCTGCAGCTTCCGTGTAACCCAGCAGTTACACTCCTGGGCGTTTGTTCCAGAAAAGTGGAGACCTAAATTCACACAGAAACCTACCCACAAGCGTTCGTTACAGTTTTATGCATCACGGACAAACCGGAAACAGCCGCGACGCCCTCCGGCGGACGAGTGGCTAAACCGTGGCACGTGGTAACGTGGGGCGCGGCTCAGGAACGAAAAGAAACAACTACTGGGCGCACACCCGCGTGGCCGGATCTCCAGAGAATCATGCTGAGTGGAAAAAAGCCAGTCCCAAAAGGTTACATGCTAGATGATTGCATTTCTATGACGTTCTTGAAATTACAAAATTATGGAAATGGAAACCTATTCGGATCGCTAGCGAGGCGTGGCTATAAAAGAGCGACACCAGGGAGCTTTGTGGTGATGGAAACGTTCCGCGTCTTGACTATTTCAGCGTTAATATTCCGGTTGTGATATCGTGCTGTGGTTTTGTAGTGTTACTGCTGAGGGAAATTGAGTCAAGGGTATGTGGGATCTCAGTGTTATTTCTTTTTCTTTTCTTTTTCTTTTTCAATTTTTAGAGAGGAGGGAAGAGAGGGGGAGAGAGAGGGAGAGAAACATCCGTGTGTGGTTGCCTCTTGCACGCCCCCACCTGGGGACCCAGCCCACAACCCAAGCATTTGCCCCGACTGGGAATCAAACTGGTGAGCTTTTGGTTCACAGGCCGGCACTCAATCTACGGAGCCACACCATCCCGGGCATTTTTTATCTTATATACTGTATTTTTATTGTACCTTTTCAATGTTTGGGCACACAAATAGCATTGTTACGATGGCCTGCAGTATTCAGCGCAGGAGCATGCTGCACAGGCTCGCGCCCGGGAGCAGTCGCTGCACCGAGCAGCCAGGTGTGCAGGGGCCGTGCCACTGGGTTCGTGCGAGCGCCTCTGCGGGTTCGCACAGGGACGCAGTAGCCTGTCCGTGCGCTCCTCAAAACGTACCCCTTCGTTAAGTGGCACGTGACTGTCTGAAATGAATTCTTGCTCCTTAAATCTCACCAAAACCAAAAGATTGGGGGGCACTAAGCAAGCAAAAGACTGCTGGCGCTATCTTGGGGAGTCTTGTCTTTTCAGTTCCTCCACTTTCTCTTAAATTCCACAAGGTGGCATTAGCCAAATGTTCCTGTCGGTTTACAAAATGGAGTCCCTCATGGAAAATGTTCATTTGTAAAAATGACTTTCCTTTTACTAATGATCTTAGCCAGCTTGATGATAAGGTAAAATATGGCTTTCATCTTCACCTTCACTCTCATTTTCTTCATTCATTTTCTTGCATACCGAGGGCTGATATTTATATTTTCAGCTTCACTTAATTTGGGGCACTTTTGGCCAGCAAGTAACACACACCATTACTTTCTTTTTTTTTTTTTTTTAAGATTTTTTTTATTTATTTTTAGAGAGGGGAGGGGAGGGAGAAAGAGAAAGACAAACCTCAAGGTGTGGTTGCCTGGGGACCTGGCCCGCAACCCAGGCGCATGCCCTGCCTGGGAATCAAACGGCTGACACTCAGTCCACTGAGCCACAGCAGCCAGGGCTACTTTCTTATAATAGCAGTTAACCTTCAGAGTTTTTACTTTCTTCAACAGTTTATAAGGGAATTAGCTGGCCTGGAATGTAGTCTGAATTTTTCTATGTAAACACTGGGGTTTGGCTTGTCTATACTCTTTGGACTGACAGGACCCGCCCCTCCCCGCCGCCACAGCAGAAGCTTGGAGGACCTGGAGTGGTCTCACCAAATGGAAAAGGGCTGCAAGGACAATGGGATGGGGACAGCGTGGCTCTTGACTTGGGGGTGTTTCTGTTTTATTTTTAATGGCTTGATAGAGGTTGCGCTGTTCAGGCTTTTAAGGTACATTTAAAATAAACCGCATTTTCACACTAGTGTAACGCTCAGTTTTTGCTCTTTTCTTCTATCTTTCCTAACCGTGGATTGCGCTGCGGTTAGCAAGAGCCTGGACCAGGCATGCTGGGAAATCTAAAATATGACCCGCTCCGTGCTCTGAAGGCTCCTTCTTTGTGTCAGCCTGACTGGGCCGTGGGGGGCTAAGGAGTCGGTCGGGTCATTCTGGGTGTTTCTGTGAGGGCGCAGAGTGCCTGCCCTTACTTATCCAGTCTGGGGAAGGACTGACTGGAACAAACCTCCTTTTACTCCCTTCAACGGAGAGGAAGCACCTCCTGTCCCACGGCTGTCAAGCTGTGGCGTCCGGTCTGCTCCTGCCTTTGGACGCACGCTGGAACGGTGTCGTCCACCCTCCTGGCTCCCAGGCCTCCAGGCTTGGGCTGCGTCTGCACCATTGGCGCTCCTGGCCTCCCAGCTCTCCAACCGCAGGTCTTGGGGTGTGTTGTCCTCTGTAATGACGTGAGCCGATTCCTGACTATAAACCTATTTTTAATCTATGCATGCGTACGTACATTCATATGTCTGCGTGTATACATAGAACTGTTGGTTCTCTTTCTCTGGAGAACACCAAGTTAGACGCCCTCCAGCAGTTCAGGGCATACAGAGAAGACAGCAGCTAGAAGAGGCCTGAGCATATTCCCAACTGCCTGGGGTAGTAGGGTGTCTAGAAACGTTTGTTCTGGACTCAGACAGACCTGGATTCCAACCCTCTCTGCACTCATCAGCTCTGTAACTGTGGGCCCATAACTTGACCTCTCAGCCTCACTTTTCTCATCTTTAAAATGCAGACTCAGCCCTGGCTGGGTGGCACAGTTGCTTGAAGCATTGTCCTGTACACCAAAGGGTTGCAGGTTCAACTTCCGGTCAGGGCACGGGCCTGGGTTGCGGGGTAGATCTTCTGGGGGGGCGCCTGCGAGAGTTAACCAATTGATGTTTCTCACGTCGATATTTCTGTCTCTCCCCCCTTTTCCTCTCTCTCAAATCAATAAATATATCCTTAGATGAGGATAAAAAACAGTATTAAAATACAGATTTGGTGGAGTACTTCATATAAAACATTTATTATAGTACCTGGCAATAATAAATGATGGCTTTAAAACTTAGTATGAATTAGCACATCCGGTATATGATAGATGCTTAGTATTTGTTGAATATTGGTTGACTGCCGGTGATGTGTGGGTTTGTATCCACTATTTCAGTTTATAGTGCAGCTAAGTAGAAGGATTTGTCTTGTATTTTTAATATTTTTTTCCTTCTTGTGAACCTTGTAAATGTTAGGCCTGCCGAGGGGCCCAGACGGCTGCAGCCGCAGCTCCCCGCATCAAGAAGTTTGCCATCTACCGATGGGACCCAGACAAAACTGGAGATAAGCCTCGTATGCAGACTTATGAAATCGATTTGAATAAGTGAGTATCTCTGCACGCTGGGCGTTCGATCAATGAAGGTGAGCTCTTCTGATTCAGGGACGTGCTTTTCACGTCCTGGAATGTTTAAAACAGATCATCAGTAGCTCTGGAATTTATTCTCTTTTTGAAACAGGAATGGGGTAGGTCCCTGATTCAAAAAGTTAATAGCAAGAAAAATAACTTTTACAAAATTCTTTCTCTTCCCCCAGATCAAAGCCTGGCCAGTTTCTAGGCGTCATGATGGGACTGGCTCTACACGTAGCCACTTAACACGGTGTCCGTGTGAGAGCACTGAATGTTCCAGGGTCGGTCTCGTGTGTTCGGACCTGTGTGCTGTAGAGTGAGGATAAACTCTATGAACCTGGCTGGACCGGCGCTAGGACGAGATAAGGACGTAGTTAAAATACTGAAGACTGTCCGTGCCTATGTGTCAGTTTTCTGTCCTAGCAAACTACCACAAACGAAGTAGCTTAAAACAACATAATTACCTTACAGTTCGTAGGTTAGGAGTCCGGTACAGGGCTTATCAACTGCAGTAGAGGTGCCGGCAGCCGCGTTCCTTTCCAGAGACGGAGGGAGCATCCATTTTTTGTTCTTCATGCTGTTCCTCATGCCCGGAAGGCCCAGTTCCCTAATCTCCACGGCAGCGAGGGGCCGAGGGCCGTCCGCTTTCAGAGGCTGCCTGCGGCTCCCGCTGCCCGTCCTCACTGTCAGCAGCAGCGGCTCGCGTCCTTCACCTTCACACCACGGCCCCCTGAACCACGCTTTGTCCAGCATTTCCCCCTTTTAAAGAGCTCTCCAGGTAGCCAAAGGGGATAAGGCCTATAGGGTCATCTTTTGTTATAAAGAACATTTTCTTTTTCTTCCCAGATACTGAAATAGCTCCAGAAAAAGAACTACTTTTGTTATTCGTGACAGCCCCTTTCCAGCCCCAGGATGGGGACTGGTTGCTAGGGGGAGCCAACCACGTCCTTAGAGGGGTGTTGCTTTCGGCCCCACCCCGCCCTGGGAGGAAGAGGGGCTAGAGATGGAATCAGTCACCAGTGCCCAATGATGCAATCAATCGTGACTGTGTAAAGAAGCCTCCAGAAAATCCCAGAAGTATGGGATTTTTCAGAGAGCTTGGGCTGGTCAACTCACGGGGGCTGGAAGGGCGGCTCCCCTTCCCGCCCACCTTGTCCCCTGCAGCTCTTTCATCGGCTCTTCCAGAGTCATCCATATATAGTAAGCCAGCAGCCTAGTAAGTAGAGTGTTGTTGCTGAATTCCGTGAACTGCTGTAGCACATTATCAAGCCCAAGGACAGGGTCATGAGAATCTCCACTTTATAGCCATTCGGTCAGAAGCACAGGTGACAGCCTGGCCTTGCCGTTGGCATCTGAAGGGGAGGGGTGGGGAGGGAGGGCAGCCTTGTGGGACAGTCCTCAGCCTCTGGGATCTGATGCTGTCTCTGGACACCCAGCTGGTGTTGCGGAATTGCTTAGTAGGGAAAATACCCACATGTTTGGTGACCAGAAGTGAAGTATTCAGAGCAAGTAGTAGTAGATAGAAGGAAACAGAAGGGTTTTCTCTTTATAAGATGATAAGCTCAGTCTTTTCTTTTCTTTTTTAATCCTCACCCAAGGATATGTTTATTGATTGGAGAGAGAGAGAGAGAAGCATCAATGTGAGAGAGAAACATCAGTCTGTTGTTGCCTCTCGTATGCACCCTGACCGGGGGTCAAACCTGCATTTTGGTGTCTGGGACGGTGCTCCAACCAACTGAGCCACCCAGCCAGGAAGGACAATAAGCTCAGATCTTTAAAAAAAATTTCTCAGGACCTCAGTAAACAGAGTCAAAGAACATTCCCAGACTGAGTCCACTAGACTGAGTCCACTAGGAGGGACCCTCTAGGGGCCAGGAATCCCATCTGTTCTGTTCTCTGGTGTATCTCCAGCACCTGGAAGGGAATCTGGCTGGAGAAAACGTGCAATGAGTAACTGGTGAGTGAAGGAAAAAAAATTAATGAATTTATGACAAATACTCAACCGTTGTCATTAGTATTCAAAGATTTCCAAACACTGATGATGATAACGCCTCCGTTCTCAGAGCAGCAGAGGCTTTTAAAGGTCACCGTTTCCACTGTTGGCAGAGGTACAGCGAAAAGGGTGTTGTGTGTTGCTGGTAGGGATACAGACACTGCGGATGTGTTAACTAGCCTTATCGTGCTCATCATTTCACAATTTACACATATATCAAATTATCACATCATACGCCTTAAACTTACACGGTGTTATTTGTCAATTTTATCTCTATAAAGCCACGGAAAAAGAAATACAGACAATACTAATGGATATTTGGGGAGGGGCATATTTTTTAAATCTCATGCATAGAAAAATACCAAGAGAAGTCAGGTGGCAACCAGGAAATAAGTTTTGTTGAGCACTTCTGTGTGCTCAACATAAAAATTGCGTGTTTTTATTTAATCTTCATTATAATCCCGTGATACAGTATTACCTCTGTTTTACAGACTTAGAAAACTGAGGCTCAGAGGCAGGAGGCCACTCTCATAGAATCACATCTGCGCGCGCGCAGTCGTTGTTCAGCTGAATGCACGCGGCAGACAGTCCTCTCCCTGTTCGTTTCCCCGCGTTCACTCACCTGCAGCAGGCCTGGGAGGTGCAGGTGCCACTCTCTGTTCTTTATAGATGGGGAGCTGGTTGAGTGATTTGCCTGTAACCCAGGAAGCGCCCCATCCAGGTTCAGACCAGGCTCTCGGACACCAGGCCTGCGCTCCAGGCTTTAGGCCAGGGCTGCTGCCCTTACACCTTGTCGCTGCCCCCCCACCCCCGTGCATGGGACACTCGGTGCTTTGGAATAGGGGACCGTGGGTGATTTATTTTCTGTTATTCTCCGTACTGTGTTTTCTGTTATAGTTATGCATTACTATTATTATTAATAAGCCATTGAAAGCCACTTATTGTCTGGATCCTAAAAAAATTTAAATTTGAAATAAACTATTTGGGAAAGCTTTGCAGGGAAGTTTAGAAGGGGAAAACAGGAACTGCCCCTATATGGAGGTTGTTTCCTAACCTAAATACTTTTTTCTGTAGCTTTCTATTTCCTAGAAGTGTACATTCAGTGTGATCACCAAAATAGAACTCTGCAGAACTCAGTGTGTAAGAATGTGCAAAAATAAAACTCTGGGGGAAAGTGTGAAGGCCCAATGGATAATAAAAACAGCTAATATAGGCAGTTGTCTCATCATATTCTGGTCAAAGTGCAGAGAGATTGAACTTCACAGAAATACATCTGGGTCTTTTGTTGCTGTTTTGGTTTTGGTCAGATGCGGTCCTATGGTGTTGGATGCTTTAATAAAGATTAAGAATGAAATCGATTCTACCTTGACCTTCCGAAGATCATGCAGAGAAGGTAAGCGCTTCCTTCCCTGTTGAGTCCTGCACACTTACGCTCTGGTTCCCAAGAGGCCTGGGCTGGCCAGAACTGATAGAAATACCTAGAGAACAGCTGTAGGCCTCTGCCAGCTGACCTTGCTGTGCAGTGCACTTCCTTTTTTTGGATAAATTTCAGAAATTTTAACTGTGGTGCAAGTTCTGGTTTCCTTCAGGAGCTTTCTGTCTCGTGGTTGCCGCACCTGGCAGTCCCTGGGAGCTTCTGCGCCCTGCGAGCACTAGCTCCGGTACACCAGGCCACCTCTGCCCTGCAGCGCTCATTTATCGGGGGGCAGTGCAGAGCGTCTCGCTAGTGCTTATGCACACTTAACATTCGTCCAATACGAGAGGCGTGTGTGCCCGCCTCCAGCTCCCAGCAACACCTGTGCAAGGAGCACGTGCTCAGTAGGAATGTTCTAGAAGGACAGCATGTCCACAGTGTGCTTCTCATGCCACATGAGCTGATTTCAGGCAGTGCGCTTACCAACACGTTTTACTTTAATAGCTATGTATTTATTCACATACTAGAAAAAAATGGTTACTATTGAGTGGAGCAGTGATGTAACTGGTTTTTCAATGTGAATTTAAGTAAAAATGATTTGATTTAAATAAAACCCCTAAATAATCTTTCAGGATGTACCCAGATGTGGCTGAAATCACACAGGGATGCTCTGAAGGCCACCTGGCAGCGATGGCCGTGGAGCACAGTCAGTGGGCCAGGCTCCGCTCAGAGGGACGGGGCTCTGATGATTTACCCCCACTACAGGCAGGCCGAGGCCCAGGGAGGCTAAGGGACTCCCAAAGGGGCACACGGGTAGTGAGTCGGGAAGCCGAAAGTCAGCCAGAACCGCACCTTCAGCCAGTACAGTCTGGTCAGGCTTAGAAAACCTGGGATAAAACCAGAACAGCTTAGCTTGGGCCAGGACCAAGGGCCGGGTTTGAACTTCCTTCCTAAAATAACCTTTCAAAAAGGAAAAGTCACTATAGATATTGTTGGCCCATCGCTTTTTGTGTTTATTCTGCTGTGCATTTCAAGCATTTCAAGTCCTATTTCTCAGACATCTGTTTTGATTCAGCTACTCTTACAGGATTGCATTTAATGTAGCAAATGCTGACAGTTATTACGCTAGCTCCTCTGAGCCCTGCTGTTCAGGGAACATTCTGCTGTGATTAAACACCGACCTTCCCCACATAGATCCTGACAGCATGGGAAATAGAGATGCTTTTCAGTAGCCTTTCCCCACAGGACCCTTTCAGAGCCGAGAGCGTAAGGTGTGGCCCGTCTGGACTGAAATACTGAGGCAGAACGGCACTGGTGGCCTCTCCTTTTACTCCCTTACTGCTTACTAAGAGAACTTCTGAGGGGGCCTTTCTACGAGAAGAATCGTTGGATTTGTTTTTTAAATCATATACCGTTTCTTACAAAAACACACTGTTCCAGTTGAATGCCAGGCATGCAGAAATACATGGATGATGTTCAGGCTCTGGGGGAGTATTTGCCTACGACTTGAAGGGCAGGAGAGATCCGACTGCTCCCTTACACTTCGTGGGCTTCCAGGAGAGGGGAGTATTCTCACAGAAGTGGCGACCCCGTGCGTGTTTCACCAGACGTCACATTTCTCTGGCCTGGTGATCAAAGTGCAGCTTCGGAGCAGTGGTGCCCCGGATTCACGTTGCACAGTCATTTTTAAACTAAAATACCCAGGAAGTTTCCGTGCACAGGAAATGAGTCCAGGCTAAGGAAATTCTCATTTCAGGGCCCCTCCCTTGGTCAGCACCGCATTTTTGCTGGGTTTGCTTTGCTTTGGTCTCATGTCAGTTCATTCTCCTTGGAAAGCCGGCACTCAGGCAGCTTCTGTGGGCTTCCCGGCCCCAGGGCCACCCCCGCGCTGCTCGTTTTGTGGAGACGATAAAGCCAGAGCTGCCTCTGGGTGCTCTGTACCCAGGCCTCAGCCCGAAGATGGCCGAGACAATGTCAATTCGTTTTGGGGTATTGTATGTCTTAGAGTCTGAGTTCAGATGACAGTGGCTTCCAAGGTCAGAGGTGGGGGCCTATGGCCAGAGATGGTGGCTTTTTTAGAGAACAGAGCCTGATTTTTCTCTCAAAATACATGAAGCATGGAGCTAGGACCGGTGTTGGGAACTCCGCGATGCCAGCTGGATCCCAGGCTCCTCTGTCCTTCTCCAGTGCCGTCCAGCCTCAAGGGTGCTTCACGGTCACGGAACAGGTTTCGGAACTGCAGCCGTTAGACCTGCGTTCTAGGCCAGAAGGAGGAGGAGGAGAAAGAAAGGCAGCAGGCCCCCCACGCCGCCACCGGTGTGCTGCATGCCCGCGCGGCTCCGGGGGCAGAGTACCGCAACTGACGCGTCCGCGGGGAAGAGTGTGCGGTGGGGAGAGGCTCCGCGTCCGGGTGAGGACACTTCGATGGCTTTGTCTCCCAGGTATCTGCGGCTCCTGTGCGATGAACATCAATGGAGGCAACACTCTAGCTTGCACCCGAAGGATCGACACCAACCTCAACAAAGTCTCCAAAATCTACCCTCTTCCACATATGTATGTGATAAAGGATCTCGTTCCTGTGAGTTCTGCACGCCCCCTCCTTCTGTCCCGCCCTCCCCGCCATGTTGTTTGCAGGGGGAGGGGGAAGGTATGTTCAAGTTACGCTGTTAGTTCTTTTTTTTTCCCCCCCAATTAGAGGGGAAGGAAGGGATAAAGAGAGGGAGAGAAACATCAATGTGGGACAGAAACATCCATCAGTTGCCTCTTGCACACTCCCACCTGGGGACCTGGCCCACAAGCCAGGCATGTGCCCTGACTGGGAATCAAACCGGCGACCTTTAGGTTCATGGGCTGGCACTCAATCCACTGAGCCACACCAGCCAGGGCACCATTAGTTCTTAGGGCAGGCTTTTTTCTGTCTGAATTTAATTAAGCAATTTGAATTTTGGAAGATAAATATGCCTGAAAGATCTTCCAGTGGCTCATTTGGGGAAGGTTGTTTGGGAATAACAGGGCACAGACTTAGAACAGTCCCAGAAATGAAGAATTTGGCCATAACTACAAAGAATTCATGTGGAAGAGACCAGTTGGGAAAGCAACAGTTGTTACACATTTTACTTTCATTTCTACCTCCCTCTGCTTGACCGGAAGGTTTCCTGAGGGGGTGAAGCAGAGATCTACTAACCACACTTAGTATTGTGACCATGTCTCCTTTCTGAATCTTGTTTTATATCCCTGCCAAGGGAGCGAGTCTGACTTCTGTCCATCACAGGGCAGAAAGCCGGGCTGAGAAGCGGGGTGAAGGAGGAAGCTGAGGTGAGGGTGGCATCTGACCCTTTTCCTCCTCCTCTGCCCCTCAGGATCTGAGCAACTTCTATGCCCAGTACAAGTCCATTGAGCCCTATCTGAAGAAGAAGGATGAGTCCCAGGGAGGCAAACAGCAGTACCTGCAGTCCATAGAAGATCGGGAGAAACTGGTCATTATCCCCGTTTATTGTCTTGGTTTGAGGAATTTCATTGCAAAGATGTTTTCCGGGAAGTGTGTCTTGCAGGGGTGGAGTGGGTAGCAGCCTGAGGTATGCAGAGCATTTCGTGTAACTCGGGAAGGAACTTCAAAAGCGTCCGACCGGGGTTGGACACCCGTCCTCTCTGGGTAGCGTGGGCGCGTGCCGGGCCGAGAGCAGACCAGGCAGCTGGGGGCTTGGGGCCTGAGGAGCAAGCACGTTGTTACTGTGTTGGCAGGCAGGTCTTTGCCTAAGGAAACCGGTATGGGAATTGCCCATCTGTCCACGTCAACAGCTGGGTCAGCATGGCTCTGTAACACCGTGGGCAGACGAGGCACGCTGCTGTTTGCCATCTGCCACCTCCCTGTTTTATGGGTGGGAACGAGATCGTTAACGGGTGGACTGGGACTGGGACCTGGACGTCCTTCCCAGCACCAGCATCCGGTGGTGGGTGCATTGCCTTCTCGCTGTCTCGGAGCTGCCTTCTTGTGTAGGCAAGGAGCCCTCGAAAGCGAGGGGGCTACTGTCAAGTTCTCAGTCTCTTGTCTTGTACCACTTCCGCCTCCTCTCGGAAGGGTCTGATTGCACGCGCACTCCCTGAACACTTAGAGTCCTTGCAAGAAAAAGAGGTGGGAAGGGGACCAAACGGAGATGGGTCCCAGCACTGTGTCCGCGTGGGGCCGAGGACATGTGCCGTGCGACGGTCACCACCTCGTGTGCTCCCCAGTGCAGCCCTGGTCCTGGGAGAGCCCTTCACACCCCGTCCGTCAGCAGACCGAGCACAGCGCAGGCCCTAACCCGCAGGGACTGTGTCTAACCTTCCTGGGCCCCAAGACCCTGGCGCACGTTATTTTATCGATAAACGCTAGTTGTGTGAATGAAGAAGTGAGTTCTGCCTCTAGGTCTTGGGAATGTTTAGCCCCTCGCCTCCTCCCCATAAAACGTTTAAAAGAGAAGTCCTACAATGGTTGCCCAGCTCTGACATGGAGCCGGTGAGGGTCAGCGCAGCGAGGTGAGTCAGAGCAGCCAGTCCTCTTCCAGGAGTCTCTTGTTCTCAGCACAGAGCTCCGCCCCCAGTTCTAACCCTCCGGGCGTCTGACTCACCAGCATCCCAGCCGAGCCGGCCACCCTGGCCTGCCTAGTTGCCTCTCCCACCCCGTGAGCTCGTGGCCAACAGACAGCCCCTTGACATGGCGTCGTTAGGGAACTAAGGGTTCCCCTGAGCGTGGCTTCCGGATAATCAAAATCCACTCATTTACTTAGATTTTTCCCGTCCTTAAATCCATATGCTGAAGTAACTTATTTCATACCTTTAAAAGCCATCACATTCATCGTAGATAACCCACAAAACACCGAGAACTGATTTTTAAGTAATCTGTGATTCCACCACCCAAAGATAACTTCTGTGGACAACCGCCTTTGTTCTTTCTCACATTACAGCACATTTTATGTAGCTGGCGACAAAACGCAAATATGCTTTCGTATCCACTCTCCTCCCTTTGGTTACTGTGAGCACCCTCCCGTGCTCTTAAAAGCTCTTCGTGCACGTCAGCTTACACTTCACTCTCTGTGACTTCAGGAGTGTGCGTCATGTCCTCTCCAACCGCCCCCACTGTCGCTGAACAGTGAGAGTGCTTCCTTTTCGCCCTGCTACAAATAAGGCGAGATAAACATCTTTATCTGTCAAGTTCTATCCAGGAAGTTCCAACTTCTTGTTAGATTTTCTTCCTCAAGTAGACTGAAGAGTGTGACTGGAAGTAAGGCCCTTAACCCTGCTACCTTACGCCTTCCAGACCCGCAGGGCCAGCGTGCACTCTCACCAGCCGCCCGAACAGAGCACAGATTGTGTTGAAGTTTCATGGTTACGATCAGCTCTGTGTCATCTGCCACTTCAGATGTCAGTGCGCCCCTCAGTTTTCCTGCCTTTAATCTGTTTCTGTCCCTAAAATCTGGAAGTGCAGTGCAGGAGAGCTGGTTGGGCAGAAAAAGTCGGCGTGGCCGGTGGTAAGAAGCGGGGACTCGGGTCGGGCTGCCCGGGTCCCGTCCCAGCTCGGCTACGCGGCAGCGTGACCACGGGCAGACCGCCAGCCTCTCTGAGCCTTGGTGCCTTCCCTGTGAAGCGGGACTCTAATGGATTACTGTGATAATCGAAGGACAGAAAGGTGGTGGGGCACACGGTGCACAGTGCAGCTGGCTGTTAGGGTGAGGTTGGCTCCCACTGAAAACCCGCCGTCTCCTCGGCTGAGCCAGGGCGGAGGTGGGTGTGGACCACCGGGCACCTCGGCTCGCAGGGCCTTTTCCGTCTCTCCGAGGCTACGTTCAGGTGATTCGTTTTGTTTTTGTTTTTCATGTTTATGTCCATTTTTTTCCTTAAGGGTTATTGATGAAAAGACAAGTACATTGTACATGGACTTAAAAACTCTGGGCTCTAATCCAGCAGATGTTTACATCCCAATTCCAAGATCTTTTATATGACTCTAGTAAATCTCCACAAAGCACTACGAGGATTTTGCCGAGAAAATTCACATGCAAGTGGGCACTTTGTTCATGCTCTGACCCCGAGCATGACCTGTGCCGGCTCAGGCTGGGCAGGCGCTCAGGTCCCGCGTCCCTGATGCCGGCCTCTCCCCACAGGACGGGCTGTACGAGTGCATCCTCTGCGCCTGCTGCAGCACCAGCTGCCCCAGCTACTGGTGGAACGGAGACAAGTACCTGGGGCCCGCAGTTCTTATGCAGGTAAGGCGCTCCGTGATTGCTTTGAGAAAAATGGAAGCCTCAAGCGTCCAGAAATCCAAGTGCACCATATCTCATTGGAAGCCAGGCATTCTGAGGAGTGATGGCTTCCTTCGTTTGCATCCATTACAAACAAGATCATAGATTGCATTATCTTCACTTGGCTTTCAGTACACTGAGGGCTTTATCTGCAAAATGCCTTTGTTTCAGTGTGGGGAGGGCCCCACCCGGGGTGGTCGCTTGCCAAACCACGGCTTGCAGTTATTTACAGTGTGTTTCCTGTGCAGCTGGCTCTTACCTAGTAGCCGCTCGCCTGCTTTCCCCAGACCGCATCTGTCATGGTTCCCCATCTCCCACTCACGGGGATCTCTAACACCCAAGCAGGCGAGAGAAAAGTGGCGTTAAGGGGTCGCTGCCCAGAAGCCAGGTTGGAAATTGTTTCCAGGCTGACAGAAGCCGGACTGCCGGGTTTAGGGCTTGCCTAGAAAAGAAAGTAGTGTCGCTTTTCACTGCCTTTCACTGTATGAGTAGTTCCCTGCACAGAAGGGCACTGTCTTTGTTCCCAGAAAGCTTACGCCTTAGACTTGTGGTCAGTGCTTTCCACAGACTCTTAAGCAACTCAGAAAACAACCACTTGTGTCTTGTTTTCCCTCAAAAAGAGAAGTTGAGTGGTTGTGTGTCCGCTCTGCAGTATTGATTCCCAGACGTGGTGGAGATTGATAATGAGGTGCAGTCATGGTCGGCCCTTGCGCCAGGGACCCGAGTTGTGGGGAGATAGAGCAACCTTCCCAGGACCACTGCCAGAGCTCCGTGTTCAGCTGGCTGGTCTCGGGCCTCCAGGATGGATATGCTAATTAAAAGAGTCAGTCAGTGAAGCAAATATTATCTCTAGACAGGTCTGTGAAGTCATCGGTGTACTCAGAGACAGAAGGTGCTGTGAAGACAAACGAAAAGTCATGTGACACAGCCCCTGCCTTCACTAATTCATAATCTTGACAGGAAGCTAATGAGCAACTTCATAATTAGAGGACGATGCCTGAATCCATATAATTAAGCACCAGGGTACCAGGTGCACGGTGGTTTGGAGGTTTGTGGGATCATTAATCAGGAAGAGTTCAAAAGAGGTGGGGGCCTTTCCTTGAAATATGGCAAGAATTAAAGAGTATAGAGACAGGCCATCAAGGCAAGAGAATTCCCTTTCTCCCGCGCTCCTGGAGCTTTGAGCTGAACCAGAGGGCTGCTCTGGCCCTTGAAGCTGACAGCCCAGCTAATCAGTCCCCGGTTCCCAGGCCTATCGCTGGATGATCGACTCCAGAGACGACTTCACGGAGGAGCGCCTGGCCAAGCTGCAGGACCCCTTCTCTCTGTACCGCTGCCACACCATCATGAACTGCACGAGGACCTGTCCCAAGGTACGCAGGGCTCGTGCCCTCGGCTCTGCCCGGGCACTGCAGTGGCAGGAGTGGCCTGCTCGTGAAGAGGCAGTTGGCAGAGAGCAAACTTGGTCAGTCGAGCAGGAGAGGGACCAGAGCTTGTTCCACACAACCTCTGAGGCCTACACAGGCTGATTTATCATAAGTTAGCGATCGCGGCAGCAGGTGAAGCCTTTATAGAGATGTCCGGCTGGTGTTGGCACCAGCTGTACCTGTGGAAGAGATGCTCCTTCCTAGACAGCTGCGAGCGCTCAGAAAGCATGGCTGTGCCCAGGCTCCTTGTCCTGCTGCAGTGAGCCACGCCAGTGGGAATAAAACGAGACTGGCCCCTTGCCAGAGAGAGAAGCATCATAAATGTCTGAAGGCAGAGACCAAAGAGAGCTCTTAGCCCAGGTCCCTGGGTTTTAAAGGGCCTGCTTTGCATCCACTCTGCTCTGACACTGTGCCAGCTTGGGGAGGAGGCCCGCCCAAGGTCACGGACTTTTCACATTCAGTTTCACTGTCACTGGGTATTAATTCGCTTCTCTTTTTCAAGGGGCTGAATCCAGGGAAAGCTATTGCTGAAATCAAGAAAATGATGGCAACCTACAAGGAAAAGAAAGCTTCAGCTTAACTGTTCTGATGCTGAACGCGACTCGTAACCAGCTCAGCTGAACATAATTTATATCTAATTTGAGTTCCTTCAAGGTCTTGATTTTCCATGACTACAGCATGTATAATAAAAATTTAAAAAATAATAAATCTTATTTTACTTTATTAACAAAAAAGCAAGCCTGCTCCTTTTACTTACTGCAGAGGAACGTGAAGGTGCAGAAGGAGGAGTCCTCCCTGAAGAGGGTCCAGGGCTCCAGAACTGAGCCGCTGGGGATGGGCTGGGGCGGGCTGGGGAGGGGTGCGGTACATGGGTCCAAGTATGGAGCTGATGTCAGGTGGGGCCTGGGTCTCACTCCTAGCTTTGCCGTTCCCCAGCTGGACAACCGTGGGCAAGTTCCTTCTCTTTGCTACTTCCGTTACCCATCTGTAAAACAGGAGCCAAAACCATTTCGCCCTCCCAGCACTTACTCTGAGTGCCCGGAGTTACAATGACCGACAGTAGTAGAACTGTTTAAAACCAAATCTTGGTACATCTTTTATCTCAGGGAGGCAAGGTTTGCGCTTCCTCCAGCCTGGAGCACTGGCCCAGACCAGCTGTGAACTTGAGTCAGTCCCACGAGTGACCTCAAGGGACCTCACACCGCAAGTGTGAGTCCCCCGCCATTGCTGCCTTGGCTCTGACACGGAATACAAAGGCTGTGACACTCACTGAAACCACAAACTGCAAAAGTAGGGCAAGGAAGCAATGGGAGCCCCCAAAGTCCCTGCGTCCCCTGCTGGCGGTTTATAATTTCCTTCCAGACCTTTCTGTCATTACAAACATGTGGCAGACATAAAACTTTCTCTCTTCAAAAATAGAGCACGGTATAGTCCCTTAGTAGCTTTCTATTTTTCCATTTTTTTATTGCAAAACCAAAAATTGACGATGTTAGCCCGTGTAAGTGGTATCGAGTACATTTACATTATTGCGCAACATCACCACCACCCCTCCAGAACTCATCTTGCGAAACTGAAACTCGTCCCCATTAAACCCTGGCAACCCCGATCGGTAATACTTTATGTTCCTGCGACTGACTACCTCACCTGAGGGGAACCGCACGGTGTTTGTCCGTCTGTGACTTCTTTCCAGTTAGCATGAAGTTCTCACAATTCATGCATGTCGTAGCGTGTGTCATCCCCTTTGTGTGTTCTATGGAAAGTCACCTCACAGGGCGGATCCAGGTAGGATCATGGATTCCTACCTGGGTAGGTCACGCCCTGTAACTCTCCCTGCCTTAAGCCAGCCCTGACCGTTGTCCCTCTGCATCCAGGTTAACGCGCCTTTGAAAGGCCCCCTTTCAGACCCCTCCGTCCCGCAAAGGCGTGACCCCCCGCTACAGAGCACAGAATCTGCACTATCCTGTGACTGGCTGCCCAGCGTACTCTCTCCCACTTCTGAGTCTGTTACGGGAAAATGAAGCGACCAAACTCCTGGTGAGAGGTATAAGTCACAGACCCTTTATTACGCATGCGGACCCTAGGGAGAAATCTCCAAATCTAGGGCCCCGAACCAAGGAAGGGACTGGCTTATATATGTTCAGGCAGTGATGAGAAACTATGTGGCAGAAGATTACAGGAGCCAGGAACGGAAGTCAGGTCTA
>PVJI01019414.1:0-31115 GCA_004026765.1 Micronycteris hirsuta | reverse complement strand
TATGCTAAGTGAAGTAAGCCAGGCAGTGAGGGACAAATACCATATGATTTCACCTTTAACCGGATCATAACCAACAAAAGCAGAAAGCAAGCAAAACATAACTAGAGACACTGAAATTAAGAACAGTCTAACAATAGACAGGGGAGAGGGGGGAGGGGACAATGGGGAGAAGAGTTTTCAGGAATCACTGTAGAGGACACATGGACAGAACTAAGGGGGAGGAGGGAGGCTGGGAGGGAGGTGGGACTGGAGGGGAAGGGAGGGGGGAGGGGAGAGGATGCAAATAACTGTAATTAAACAAAAAAATAAAAAAAAATAAAAAATAAAAAATAAAAAAACATAGTAAACAGACAGAACTGAAACAGATTCATAGACTCAGAGAACATTTTAACAGATGTCAGATGGTAAGAAAGTTGGGGGGATGGGTGAAAAAAGGATGGGGATTAAGAAGTACAATTTGGTAGTTAGAAAACAGTCATGGGACTATAAAGTAGAACATAGGGAATATAGTTGAAAATACTGTAGTAACTGCGTGTAGTGTCAGATGGATACTAGATTTATCACAATGATCACTTAGTAGGTTATATAATGTCTAACCACTGGGGTGTGCACCAGAAACTAATAAATATTGTATGTCAACTGTAATTGAACAATAAAAAAGAATATTTAAAGTCAAGATTTGTAATGCCTAATAGTTTACTAAGTATAAACAAAATTAGAATTCTTAATTTTAGATGAGATATAATTTTTAAAAAATGCAAAAATAAAACTTACTTGGGTGTACCTTACTCTTAACGTTTGGTTGATTTACTCATATTTCAGTTTTTTCTATCTTCATGGAGATAACATAGCAATAACGATTGCAAAAATGAACAGGAATATTACAAACTGTGAGTATTTTGTTGTTTTATGTTAAGGTGACACTGTTTGCCAATAAGTCCAATAATGTAGAATGGCTCAAGGATGAGAAAAGTTGAATTACCTCACTCAGACTTCAACAAGGCTGTTCTTAAATTGGGCAACCCTCCCCCCACTGGGGATCCAGGAGTCGCTGTTTCTGCCTCACAGATGTGCCTTGTTCAATACTGCTTGCAAGTCCACTACGCTCATTTCGTAGCAAACTGGTGGAAGGGGACAGTCACAGGTGTAAGAGGGGCTTATGAAGTGGTTCAGAAATGATGGTGCACATCATCTCTGTCCATTGTAAGGGAGACTAGGAAAGGGTCTAATTGTGTGACCAGGTAGAAGTGAAAAGGCAAACAGACTTTGCCTGATTTCCACTGGCTGGCACTGAATGTTGATATGACGGATTTGGACACCATAAAAACTTCTATTTTCAGCCTAGTTTTGGGCTCTCGGCTCCAGAGAGCAGACAGATGCTACTTATGGGCCTATAAAGACCACATTTAATCACTTTTGTAGGGCAAATTTTAACTGGTGATTCACCAACAGCAGTGTCTTCAAATTCTTTCTGTAAAGGGCCTAATAGTAGATACTGTCTCCTTTACAGGTGATAGAGGCTCTGTCTGTACTACTCAACCTAGTCATTGTCACCTAAAACCAACCAATATGGGAGGGTGAGATGGTGTTCAAATAAAACCATTTATAAAAACAGGTAGTGAGCTAGATTCGGTTCATGGCCCAGTTTTCTGACTACTTCTCTACTTGAAAATTTTACTCCTTATATTGTCTTCTTATGAGGGCTGTCACTTTTTCTAATTGTTATTGTAATTAAGTGTAGTTAAGTTGGCATTATCTTTCTATATTGTAACTATATTTGGAAAACAGGGTTAGAGACTACACATAACTGTCATAACAGTCTAGCTGTTTGTCCTGGAAATATTTGTCAAGTGTGGGAATAATAAGGCTTGGGGAGAAACTGTTAGAACTCTTAAGAGTTGCAATGCATTATAATCAGGAGCTTTCCATTTCAAATTGGCAGAATCCCAATTTAAAAATTATTTAAGGGAAAAAAGAACATTTATTGGTTGACATACAGAAGAGTCCAGAAATAGATGTTCAGGTATAGCAAAGATCCAAAGGATTAAACAATGTTTTTAGAAATATATCCTTATCTCTCAGTTATGTTTATCTGTATGTGGCCTTTCTTTTGTAGATTAGTAATTTCCAAGCAATTTCAGAAATAGTCTCCAATATGTTTGGGCGTATATCCCACTTGCTTAGTATCTCAATAAGCCCATGAATGGTCTTCCCCTATTTCAGCAAAAGTTATAGAGATAATGCTATTGTTCTAACATTAAGTCAAATGGTCATGCCTTAGACCTTATGGTCAAAGATGGATGGACTCTGGCCAGGCGCACATCACATTCCCACTCTTTGGACACATGTAATGGGTCTGGATTAAAACTGAAGTAGATGAGATTAAGCAAAGGCCAAATCAAGCTATTATATCAGAAACTGAAGGAATGCAAAATGGGTGAGCAGAAACAATAGCTACCAACCATATGCTTCAATTTAACAAATTTGTTTTCCATAATTTTTCAAATAAACTTTAGGTTAATGTATTTTAAAAACCTTATATACAACTGCTTTTTTGGAGGGGTGGGGGGATAAGGAAAACCACAAAAAATATTATGAAGTTGGGTTCAGTCTCTAGGGATACTTTCTAGCAACACAAAATTTGATTCAGCTGAACTCTGGCACCATGCTCCTACTCTCAAAGGATGCCTAGCAAACACCTTAGGGAAAACGATGTTCTGTAAGACAATGAATGAAAATAATTGATTTGGAACATAAAACTATCTGATAAATGGATACTCTGAATTTGTAATATAAACATAAGATACAGCATCAATGCTACACAAATATCAGTTACCATTAAAATAAAATAAGGATGTATTTAAGAATTAGAGTCAAATTTGTTCCAGCATTACGTATTCCAGATGTTTACATTTATTACTTGCTTGTTAATGGATACAGATTTGGAATTAAAGTGACTGATTTGTTATTTTCATTTTGTTCTATATTTATGGTTATGTGTGCCAAGCCAGCCTTCCTAGAATACTATGTAATTCTTTCATTCCACAAGGAAATAACATGTACCAGATGGTACAACTACACCCACATAAAGCCCAGATGTCAATATTTTCAAAACGTCATTTTTAATGAGTGGGGATAAACACAAATATGCATTACATAATTGTTAGCATCCCACATTATTTAAATTCTGGGGGGGAAGTTGAGAATGTTCTCTAATATTACACTTGTTGCTTATTTAAAATCATAGGGAATTAGAATAGGATACAGATAAAGTCTTTTTCCTTGAAATGTATTAAGAATCATTGTAAATCTTGAATTCAGGGACAAAAAGTCATCTGCAAATGTATGACATGAAGATGCCAGATGCCAGATTTCTGTGTTTAATAGAAACATATGTGAAAATACTTGGGAGCCTCAACATGAGGCTTCATATGATGCCACTTGAAAAAATAGAAGTCAACGTGATGACGACTAAAATACATTCAGGAGACGACAGTGTTGCTCCAGGATGCCCGGCTGTGAAAACATGCAGGGACTTTTGTGAAGTTCCAGGCAATAAGCACTACATGGAAAAACTACAAACAGAAATTCACCCAGAAACGATTGCATAGCAGCTGTGTCATTTGAGGGAGGCTGACTACAAATGGAAATATTTAAGCTGTAGTAAAGAATATGACAAAGCACTGTTACAAGCCTGTCATATGGAAGAATCTGTGAAGATAATAGGGGTCAAATTTCCCATGAACATAACCTAAACCATTTTAACATTAGTGTTGATTCAACATGAAATAGTTTTTCTTGGAGGGTTGTAAGTTTCCTGCACCAGGTGCATTCATGGAGACCCAGAACTCTACAAGCAGAGAGCAGGTAGTCTCTCGATAGTTTTGGAATAAATGAGTGAAGGTAGGGAAGATGATTTGAATTTACTGAGTATCTAGTAGAAAAATAGTTATCTAATTTATTCAAATAATCCCTTCCATAGCACACACAAACTTCATGTTACTGATGAGACAACTGAATTCCAGAAACTAACTTAGCAATGATCCCAAAACAAGTAAAAACCCAGAATTCTTCCCAAGATCTTTCTGGTTTCATACCTGTGCATGTTCAGTCCAGGATTTTTTTTAAGGTCAAGATTGTGTAATCCATTGGATCTTTCTTCTGAGGGGAAACAGAAAACAAGATAATTTCAGACAGTGCTGAATGCCATAAAGGATAAGTGAAATGCAGAGCGGTAAATAAAAGAGGGTCAGCCCTTTACATAAGGTGGCCAGGCAAGGTCACCCTTTGAAGAGCTGAAGTATAAATGAGATTTAATGAAGAGATGGAATCAGGTATGGGAACACCAGAGGGACTGAGTTCCAGGTAGAAGTAACAGAAAGCCATGAAGGAAAAATGAATGTGGCATTTTCTAAAACCTGCCCCGACCCCCAAGCTCTGTTATTGCAACTTGGTAAATAGGAGAGAAAATTCATCAGTGATGTCAGAGAGGATATCAGACAATAGATAGACTTTCTGGTCTATGCCTAGTTGTCTAGATCCAATTCTGTGTCTAGTAGAAAGCCTAATATGATCTCAGTCATGTGTAAAAGTTTACTTTTGGGTGGGGATGATATTTTCAAGATCAACAAGGGTAGAAGTAAAAGGATAACCAAGAAAAATATTTGGAAGAGTGAGAAAGAGAGGTTACCAGTGAAAATAGAGATAAATGGGGCTTATAAAATCAACTTTAATAAAGCATAAGTTACATACACACATTTGAAATGCAAGGAGTTCTGATACATATATGTGCTCTCAGCTACATTTTGGAGGGAGCACAATTAGGAAACAGTAGTTTGGGATAATAAAAATATAACTTACAAAATAAAAATAAAGTCTTGAAAAATAAATTAGGATAAACTTCCAGACTATAGGACAAAGAGACGAAGAGACTAGAATCATTGACAGAAAAGATAAGAGACATAGAGGATCATTACAATCTCAGACTGTTAACAATTTTTAAAAAGTAAGGAATACAAGTGATGTAAAATATATTTCACAGAGTTTCATGAGGGAAAATGCAGATAAATTTAAAAGGAACTCAGGCAGTATTGGTCTCAACAGCATCACTGATTATTAACTGAAAATGCAACAGCACCTTTAAAATTCTGAGGGAGCATTATTTGTAGCCTAGAATTCTACACCCAGCCAAACCACAAATGAAATACAGGAGTAGAATTAAGTAATATTTAGATATGGATAATCACTGAAAAGCTACATTCTATATACCATTTCTTTGAAGTTTTTGAGAATGATCTTTAGCAAAATGTGGAAGAGAAATATGTAGGATTCAGCAAAGAGTAAATCCAACCCAAAGTAACAACAGAGGGTCATTATGGACGGTCAGTTGATAGTAGGCTCAGAAAACCAGATGGAGAAGAGTTAATGGAATTATGTGGGAGTCACCTTTCTGAGAAAAAAAGGAGGTCTAAAATAAGATTGAAAAGTTGGAAAAACTTGATAATATGATTAAGGTAAGTAAAGATTTAAAATATGTTTTTTGTTTTTGCTGTTACGCTCTACTAGTCAACTCATTCCAGAGAGTAATTAGACACAATAGAATATAAATATGATCAACTCTGATGATATAAAAATAAATGCATAGTGGACAATATATTTGGAAGGGATAGGAGAGGACAGGGTACAAGTGAGAAGTTTCTCATTTTTCAAAGTGCATAACAAAGTGGAACTATCATTAATGGATGAGAAAAGAGTGGTTTAAATTGATTATTTAAAGTTGCAACAATAACCAGGGAAGCATCTGTAAGCAATGAAAATCACTATTGAGAGGAAAGAGCAGAAAAAAATGTGGCTTAAATGAGCTGAATTCTCCTTTCTTCTATCAAAGAAAAAATAAACAATGTCTACAGTCAATAAATCAAAAACATCAGGGAGTTCTGGCCAAGATGGAGGCATAGGTAGAAAAGTTTTGCTTCCTCTCACAACTGAAAGAAGGATAACAACCTATTTAAAAACCATAAACAACCAGAACTGCCAGAAATCAAACTTCATGGAACTCTGACAACCAAGGAGTTAAAGAAGAAACATTCATCTAGACTGGTGCACTGAGACAAAGAAATATGGCCCAAATGAAAGAACAGATCAAAGCTCCAGAAAAAATACACTAAGCGAGGAGATAGCCAACCTATCAGATGCGCAGTTCAAAACACTGGTAATCAGGATGCTCACAGAATTGATTGAGCTCAGTCACACAATGAAAAAAGAAATGAAGGCTACACTAAGTGAAATACAGCAAAATATACAGGGAACCTACTGTGAAACCAGGACTCAAATCAACAATTTGAAACAAAAGGAAGAGATAAACATCCAACCAAACACAGTGAAGAAACGAGAATTCAAAAAAATGAGGTGAGGTTTAGGAACCTCCAGGACACCTTTAAACATTCCAACATCTGAATCATAGGGGTGCCAGAAGGAGAAGAGGAAGAGCAAGAAATTGAAAACTTATTTGAACAAATAAAGAAGGAAATCTTCCCTAACTTGGCGAGGAAATAGACTTCCAGGAAGTCCTGGAAGCCCAGAGAGTCCCAAAGAAATTGGACCCAAAGAGAAACACACCAAAGCACATCATCATTAAGTTACCCAAGATAAGGAGAGAATCTTAAAAACAGCAAGAGGAAAGGAGACAGTTACCTAAAAAGGCGTGCCCATAAGACTATCAGCTGCTTTCTGAAAAGTAATCTTGCAGGCAAGAAGGGGCTGGAAAGAAGTATTTGAAGTCATGGAAGGCAAGGACCTACATCCAAGAATGCTCTATCCAGCAAAGCTATCATTTAGAATGGAAGGGCAGATAAAGTGTTTCCCAGATAAGGTCAAGTTAAAGGAGTTCATCATCACCAAGCCCTTATTATATGAAATGTTAAAGGGACTTGTCTAAGAAATAGAAGAAGATCAAGAACTATGAATGATAAAATGACAACAAACTCATAACTATCAACAAGTGAACCTAAAAAACAAAAACAAGAACTAAGCAAACAAGTAGAACAGGAACAGAATCACAGAAATGGAGATCACATGGAGGGTTATCAGCAAGGAAAGGGGCAGGGGAAGAGAGGGGGAAAGGTACAGGGAGTAAGAAGCATAAATGGTAGGTTCAAAATAGACAGGGCAGGTTAAGAATAGTATAGGAAATAGAGAAGCCTAAAAGCTTATATGTACAACCCATGGACATGAACTATGGGGGTGGGGAATGCTGGAAGGTTGAAGAGGGGTGCAGGGCAGAAGAGGAGAAAAAAATTGGGGCAACCGTAATAGCATAATCAATAATATATACTTACAAACATCAATAGAGTCACATAATTTACACATAAAGTGATAACTATGAGAAGAATTTAGAACCATTCTCCCTCTGAAAGCAAAAATGAAGAAAAATGGTAATTATGTAGATCACTGCTGTTTTCACCCTAAGTTTTTCAGAAACACGATTTTTTCAGAAAACCTATGTATGTTTTTTGTATGTCTGAGGTAAACATTTTTTAAAAAATTAAAAGCCTATTATTGCTAATTAGTAATAGAATTTCTGAAACATTAGATGTGTTGAAAAGCTTTTAATTGTTATGAATTGATTTTCTTAATTATCTAACATGTCCACCCAATAACTTCACCTCAGTAATATTTAGAAATATTCACATAATAAAGATGTACCTGTATTCAAATAGGTAAAAATGGTGCTATTACCTTTGATTTAAAAAAAGAAACAATGGATTTAGAATAAAAATATTGTGATAATTTTCTGGAGTGAGCCTTGCTTGATAATTTTTTCTCTTATTTATATGTTCTTTCTCATTGCTAGGCAATTGAGATATTTACACAATTACATCACAGATTTTTATTATTATGTGCTGGAAACTTTAATAATGGAATGAGAACTCATCTTGCTCACTAAACTCAATTCAGACCAATTTTAGTCAAAGAAATTGGAACAATTATGAAAGCAAACAGCCAAGCACTAATAAAAATCACATGCACTATAAATTGCACAAGATCTGAATATAATCTCTCCTTTGTTAACATCCAATAATTATTCAGTTACATGAGGTTTCAATTCCCTCTATATTAGGAGTACTCAATAGTTGTTAGTGATTCATCACTTAGCAACATAAATTAAGTGTAATAATCGATTATGTTTGATGTGTTGCCATTTTTCGATGTCAAATTAGTCATTAACCTCTGAATAATTTTTAAGTGGAATAACTTGTATAAAGGTTAAAAGAATATGATCTTCACTATTCAATATTACTTGTAGCAACATGTTCGTAGGGTTGGAAATCTTTGAGGTGTAGAGCCTTAACCTCACACAAGCGGGGCTGGTGAGTTCTTATTTCTTGGCTAATAATAACCCCCACAGCACATGGAGGCAGGTGCTTGAACACAATCCAAGACCTTTTACCTCTCGAAGGGACCAAGGAAAGGAACATGCAGACTCTGATCAGAGACATTTACTTTTTTTGAAAAGTAGTTTTTTTAAATTGAATGTTTACTTTGACCCTGTTTCCAGACATTTAAAACATTCCCGGGAATCAGAATGTCATAGTTTGAAACTGACGCTGCTCAACTTGCCTTGGGAAGACATTAGGAGATCCCGAGGCTTCAGGTTGATTCCCTCTCCTTGGACTCCCTTGCTTTTTCTCGGACCTGTGGCACAATTTGTGTGTTTGCTCTCTCTGCACAAAATTTGTTATTACCCACAGTTAATTTTTGAGTAATTTTCTTAATGGCTAACTACAAAATTCATACCACTCCAGGGCACTTTCTGATTCAGTTATCTTTTAATTTGTTTTTGCGTGTTTAATATAATCCACTTTATTACGTAGGTGGTTATTATATATGACTTCAAAGTGTGTGATGTCCCATAAATACCAGATGGTTGGGGCGTGGGGGAAAAAATAAAAGGCATACTCTAACAAGGGAGTCCAACCTTTTGGCATCTCTGGGCCACACTGGAAGAAAAAAGAGTTCTCTTGGGCTACACATTAAACCCATTGTGACACGTAATCACAAAAAAATCTCATCATGTTTTAAGTGAATTTATGATTCTGTGTTGGGCCGCACTCACAGCCCCCCGGAGCCGCCCATGCCCCGCGGGATACAGGCTGGACACCCGGCTAGAAGTTGACCTAGAGCAACATTTGCCGCCTGCCCCCTTGTATCTCTCTCAGCTAAGTTGCATCAGGCACCCGAATTTCATGTGCTGGGGGGAAGCACAGTTGGACTACTGTTAATCAGAGCCAGTTACCGTGGAACGTGTTGTTTTCCCAGGTACCTCCACACTAGCAACCTCCACCACAGGATACATAGAAGGAGAAAACAGATTGACAACTGGGAAAAAGAGAAGGAAGACGAGGGGAAGAGGAAACGACCATGCGAATGGAGATAGTGTGTTTAAATGATCAAATACGAACCAAAATAACCACGTGAGAGTGCGTTTGGTGTCTGAAGTCCCAAGAGAACATCTTGACACGTTGGCCCTTATTTGAAGAAGAAGCTGAGCCTTCATAGGCTTGTTTTCCATGAATGGCTTGTATGACGGTAACTTTGAGTTAGAATGTGTTGGCCAGTGTGGGTTATGTGGAGATGCCCCCAAAGCACTTGGATTCAGTCTTTAAAGACATTTAGAAACCAGTTTTTGAAAGGTTCGATGGCTGCGCCCCTGGACATCTATTTGCAGACCCCCGCGGGGAGCATCGCTGGACTTCACTAGACCCCCGTGGGAGCGCGTGCCCCCGGGCACTTCTAGGCCACAATGACCTGCCGGTGCCGGCAAAGCTGGTCCCACGTCCTGTGTGCCCGGGACACCAGTACCGAGGCTCTCTTATTAAGTTTTCTCACACCACTCTTCAAATTTATTTTTCACTTGGTAATTCATCCCAATTTTTGAGTTTCCTTGAATAAATTATTTTTTAAGCCATATTAGTTTTCAAGACATAGGACATTCCTGTGAGACTGCTTCAGTATCTCCAAGCCACTGTTCGAATCTGGCAAAGATGTGCTCTGTTGGGAGCCTTTCTAATAGATGATGGATTTGGACTTGAGACAGGTATGAGGTGTAAGAGGTAAGCACTGTCTGAGTTAAAAAAGTGTGACTAAAGATCATGTTTGAACTCAGGAAGGTTCACTGTGTTTTTTTCACTTAGCCAAACGGTAGGGCCTTCCCAGGCAAAACACCTGACTAGCAGTTGAAAAGTGGAAAAATAAAACAGTCAACCAATCTGGTCCTTAGTCTCCCAAATGCCATGTAACTGAATTAAAAAAATTTCATTATTGGTTAGATTATCTTTGGTAGAGTAGAAAATAGATTTTAGCAGAGCAGTGGGACTCTTTTCAACCATGGGCTGTTATTTTCTCTATTTTTTAATTGTAAAAATTAAATTATATCATAAACAGCTCAATTATCCATAATGCCAGAAATTTAAGAAAGCTATTCCAATTTTAACTTTTCCTTTCTTATCTTTGGCAGGAGCATTCAGTGGGCACAGAAACATGACTTAAATCCTTTTAGCCTGATATGACAAAGAGAGTTAGAAAAAGGAAATCAAGAAGCAAAAAAAAAAAAAAAAAAAAAGAGAGAGAGAGTAAAAGGTTCACTGTTTCCAGCAGGGCAATCTTCCCACAAGTAATTCCTCTTGGCCCCAAATCAAAGGGACTAGATAAGCAGTTCCTCCCACTGTCCTGGGAAAAGTGCAGAGCAAACTGATTTTGCAATCACTCAGAGAGGACAGTGGGAACTGGGAGATTTGACATGTGGTCAAGGTGAGGTCTGAGAAGGGTCATTCATTTATTCATTAATGCAAACCTTTACTGAGAACTTACTAAGTGTTGTACTTGGTACTATGCAGTGGAAAGACAAAGATGAATGAAATGCAGCTTCTGACCTTGCAAAGTTCATGGTCAGTTGGAAGATGCTGATGTTCAAACAGATAAGTAACAACATAACTTGGCAAGGTTGTAACAGAAGTATCAATAGTTTGGCGGCTGCCAGGTTGATTATGGAACCTGCGAAATTCTACCAAAAAAGCTAGAGCTCGCTCCTGAAGAATGAATGGAGGTTGCAAAGTGACAGGTACAATGAGAGTGGAAGGGAGGAACATTCCAAGTGACTCAGGTAGATTAGTTCTCGGGTGACTAGTGGGCAGGGCCCATCCTGAAAATCAGAGATATAACAAAGGCTGTCATTTAACTTCTAGTGTATCAGACACTGTGCTTACTGCTTTGCATGCTTTAACTCATCAATTCTCACCACAACTGTTTCAAGTTAGATATTATTTCTATTTTACTAATAAGGAGATCGAACTCAGAGAGGTTTCCTTAAGGTCAGAGAGATTCAGGTCCACATTTGTGCTGCCCTGGGATCAGTGAGGTTGTTCAGCCCAGCTAGGCCATTTTAGACTATCAGAAAAACTAAAATCTGTCTTGAGTAGCCAAAGAGAAATGTTGTCTTGAACGTGGACAAACCAGCCCTGGCTGGTGTGGCTCAGTGGATCGAGTGCCAGCCTGTGTATTAAGGGGTTGTTGGTTCGATTCCCAGTCAGGGCACATGCCTGGGTTGTGGGCCAGGTCCTCAGTAGGGGGCATCTGAGAGGCAACCATACATTGATGTTTAAAAAAAAGAAGAAAATGGACAAACCACTTTTATTGAAAAGAAGAGAAAAACAAAGAGAACTGAAATCAGAGGTGGGTGAGTTCAAGAGCAGTCACATCAGTGCTTTGAAGCCCTAGTTCACATTTTCTACTTTCGTCTTGACGCTCTGAAGCTTGTCAGTGTGCCCTGCTCATTCCCCAGCACCTCAGGGGGGTTCCTGAAGAGTGACTCTTGCAGGGAGAAAGATGATGCAGGAGGACAGGGTGCATATCCAAATTGTGAGTCAGGATCATCCGTTGAATCTGCGTCATTTCATCTCCATCTGCCAAGATGATAACCAGGGAGCTGAAGATGTAAGCTTTGATCTGTTAATTCATTCCCTTATCTGTTCATCTAAGCACCCACGCAACGTAGCTGCGTGCTGCGTGCCACGTGCCTGTGGGGAACTATTGAAGTTTTGGGGAGGGGAATCCGTGCATTTTTAGAGAATTGATAATATTAGCTTTGAGGCTGGAGAAAATATATGTATTTCTACATGAATATAAATGCAATTGAGAAATAGTTTCAGTGTGTTCATTGAGGGCCAAAAATTATTCTCTCATAAGCAACTCTTAAATTCCGTTGAAACCACAGGATTCAATGTTTATTTTTCTTATGTGTTCAGAAAGTATGATGCTTTTGGTGGTAAACAAGCACTAGTTTGGGAATTATTATGCAATATGACCACGCAGTGCAATCCATCACTTATTGTTTACATCATGTCTATATATCTGAAATACACATAAAATAATAAATTATGCTGCAGCTTCAAACCCCAGAGACATTGCATCTCACCATAAAATCTAAATGAACTACTTTCAGGGCCTTCAATGCCCTCCATGATCTTGTCCTCATCTATGTTTCCAACTTTTCTCCCTCTGCTGCCTCGTTGATTCCTGGCACTTTCGTCATTGTAGCTTTCTTTTCTGCCCGCAGTCCATTCAAAAGAATTACATCGGCAGCACCTTTGCTGCTCCTCATCCTTGTTATTCTCTTCCCCTGCTTCTTAGCAAGGATGGCCTTCTCTCAGGATCTAGGTTCGACTCAAACATCGCCTCTTCCGGAAGCCTTCTTGGTCTGTCTGTACTGCCTTCTTGGTTTACACTGCCTTGTCCACTCTAGGAAGGCAGACTGTGTGCTGTTCACTGCTCTTTATCTTAAACACACTGGCTTATAGTAGGCACTCAAAATGTAGGCTAAATATGATCATAGGTTTTCCTAATATCCTAAATATGATACAGGGTTTTCCTTGGTTTAAAGAGCCAAAGAAAAGATGGGTCGAAAAGGGTTAAACAAAGTGTTGTACAATTTTTGTTTCCGAGAATAGAAAAATAAGCCGCACAGACGAGTTCGGCCCGTGTTGGCGTTGAGCAGGGTGTGTGTGCAGCAGGCGGTGCCTCGCCTGTTCCGTGTGTTTGCACGTGCGCCCACGTACTAATCCACGTAATGGGTCGGGAGCGAATAACGGCGATCGTGATCTAGATAAGGGTATTCTGACTCCCTGACTGTAGCATGTTTTCACTTCATCAGGAATAAATCAGTCGAGCTGGAATTCAAACCCAAGCCTTCGGGCTCCAGAGTCCATCGCGTTTCCTCCATCAAAAGTACCTCTTCACAATGGCAGCATTTCCATCCGTGGAAAATTATGAAAACTTGTAGTCAAATAAATGTATTTTGTCACATAAAAATGAATCAGCTAGCGTACTAACACATCAGACTGACATACTCCTATGGAATATGGGGAACTTCCCCAACCCCCCCAGCTGGAAGTCTAACACATTCCGGCACAATCTAGACTTTCGGAGGTTAATATTAAGCAATAGTGCCACCTCGTGGCAACTTTGATAGCAGGGGACCCTTGCCCTCTCAAAAGGTTTTAGGAAAGCGTGCTGCTGAACGTGTATTTTATTCATTGCATATCTTTGAAATTTGTTGACAAAACCCATTAATATCCTACTGAACATTGAGAAAAAAAACTAGTTTCAGAATTCTAGTCAAAATTAGGATCCCCTGGTATTTCAGGGCAAGAAAAATGTAGCCTGTGCTTCAGCATGAATTCTTTTTTTTTTTTTTTTTTTTGGCTTAACTTATGGGAAGTTAAGGCAGACAACTTTTAGCTTTATGCTTTGCCTACTGTTTGAAAACACTAGGATCCACAGGGAAACCTGAGGGAGAGGGAAGAGATGAAGGAGAGAATGATGATCAAGATGGAGGCTTCATCCCCATTGCTCATTCTTTTCCCATCCCAGTTCAATTCGTACTGAATAGAAATAAGAATCTAACTACAAAGTGACTTCCTCATTTGCTAAAGCAAGCTTCAGAATTATTCTAAAATTCAACCAAGAATTAATATTCAAGTTTTGGAATTGGTTGGAGAGATGGTTAGTCTAATCTTCTCTCCCAGAAATGAACACGCAGGGATTTAGCCAGTGATACATTTTCCTTTCTTGTGGAAAAGTCGGAATGCTCTAATTATGACTGCTGTCTATTAGCCTTACACAAATGCATCAAGATCGGCGAACATCATTTCTGTGAGTGTGGATACTATTGAGAAACAGAAGTTGGTATATCTAAAGAATCTTCCGGTCTAAGCTTCTTTGTCTGAAAATCATGCTGGCTTGCCTTAAGGGGCTCTGAAGGTAATTCTGCGTAAGTAGTGTCTCAAATCAGTGGGTGGTTGGGTGTCGTTTCTAACCTGCCCTAAGGGGAGAGTAAAGCGAATGGATGACACCTTGCGCTTAATCATTCTGCTTGAACGGAAGTGGTAAAAAGAATCAGAAAATATGTCACTCTGAAGCAGTCACTGTGCTCCTCACACTAAACTTAGCTATTGTCCATGCCATCTATTCCTACTAGCTCCCTCGACTGAGTGACCCGTGGCAATGTGAGAGTCCTAGACGCTGAAGAAGCCCACCCTGGACAGAGTGCTGGAGACTGTGCAGGCAACGTCAGCAAACCTCCTGACATCATACCGACAGAGATGCACCGATGTCCTGCAACTTCCAATGCAGCGTGATGAAAACAACCTACGCTAAGTGAGACGTAGTCTACTAACGAGATGTGGTAGCTAGTCTTGGCTGGTCTTCGGTTAAAAGAAAAACTGATGTCCTCAATGGCCATTAGCAATACTGACAGACTAATTTGTCTGAAGAAATACGACGCACATGGTTTAATGGAACACCCGCAACACATTTGGCTCTGTGCCCTGAGCTATGTGCCTCACGGTTTGTGAGTCAAGTAAGCAGAGAGAGAGAGAGAGAGACAGACAGAGAACAAGGGAGAGACAAAAAGAGTTTAAAGAGGAAAAGAGCAAAGCGAAGTAAAAACACACACTAAACAAAGCAAACAAAGGCCTGGAAGGACATGGGTTTGCTGGGATTGAAGAGAAACCAGGGACAAGATAAAAAGACTGGGCTGGAGAAATAAACATGGGTGAGATCACACAGGCTCAGTGCTTTCATGTCAACATGTACAGCCACTGTGTACGGGCTGACATGAAATGAACATTGGCATGCCTGCTGTGTGATGATTACATGTAAGTCTCCTAATAACTCTATATTTTCGAATTCTCACTTTTGTAGATGAGAAGTAAGATTTAAGAGGGTTTAAGTCACTTCAACTTCACTTGAAGACGTGTGGCAAACCCTGGCGAAAAATACAGTTCTTTGTTCTCTTGTTTTTGTTTTTAGGTGACACTTAACTTGAAATACTAAATACTAAAATTTAAAACATTAAAATGTTTACCTGTGGGACACTTTATGCACACACATCACATAGTCTCTGTAGAAACGCATTCAGGAATCAGAGCAGCTGAAACATTCCTGTGGGCTGTGGATAACAGTGAAAACTTGTAGTCAGGTAAATGTATTTTGTCACATAAAAATGAGTCAGCTAGCCTACTAACACACCAAACTGAGTGAACGCACTGAGCGAACGTGAGTAGCAGAGGGTGCCATCAGTGTGTGGGACCAACTCTAACACCAACCAACAGTGACTTTGCCCCTCCCTTCTTCGTCTCCTTGGTTCTGCCGTTTTTTTGCCTCTCCCATCTTCATTACCTCCGCCCTGTTCCCCCTTCTGATCTTCTTGTAGCTTTCATTTTTTTCTCTTCTTCTCTCTGCCCTCAACTGGGTGAGACTTAATAGTGGTTGTACTAATCAAATGCTCATGTATTACCTCCTCTTAGAAATGTTACCCTGTGTACCTGTCCTGCACAAGCAAGCAAGCAAAACCAGTAAAACCAAGAGTAGATCCAGCACATGAACGGCTGCACTGGAAGCAGCTCCATATTTTGGAGCCAGCGGATGGACCCCCCATCTCTGTTCTGTTTCCTTTGCAAAGCCTGAGAATTTCAGCTCTCTCACCTGTGTGAGGAAGCTAACGTTTGGCTTTCTGACCTCCTGGGGTCATCGTAGGGACCAGTTCGGATATTGTGTATTTGTCACTAGTAACGAGTGGCAAAAAGTCACTACTGCTATCACTACCAGGGCTCAGGTTTGCCATCTGACCCATTTCCCATTGTTACTACCCTTTGGCAAGGCTTTTTACAGGAACACCAAAATTATTGAAGCACAAATTACCTTAGGTTATTTTGTTCAAAATTGCATTTAAGTCATAAAAGAATGGCGTTTGTGATTTGTTGCCCCCACTTTGAAAAAGACAAACATAGTCCTTTTGTAGACTTTGAATAGATTAGCTTCCTATTAGCCAGTTCACATTTTCTGGCATGTTATCATATCGCCATCTGCTGGAAGTTAAGGAGATTGACACTAAAGGCTTGAAAACTTGTCTAACATGTATAAGGACAAGTAAACATCATTTAAGTCTTGTGAGCTACAAATAACCATAAACTTTGTTTGAAATAATGACTCACCCTCTTCATATATTATGCTGTATCTCTACAATAAAATACTACGTAGTAGTAATTCCAGTCAAGATGGAGGCATAAATAGAAACCCTTCGCTTCCTGGTACAACCAAAAGGAGGACAACCACCAATCTAAAATCAATAAACAACCAAAAGTGCCAGAAAATCAAACTGCATGGAACTCCAACAACCAAGGAGTTAAAGAAACAGTCAACCAGACCAAACAGACTGGTAAGACGGCTGGATGAAGAGAACCTGCGACAAGGCAGTGGGCCCCGCAGGCTGGGCTGGCTGAACGGGAAACTGAGACTAGAGCTGACTGTGGTCTACAGCAGGGGTTGCCATGGTAGGAGAAACTCCCAGTCTCACACGAGAGTTCGAGAGTCCGTAGGAAAGTGGGGCTAGAACCAGGCAGATGAGCTGCATTGTTCCCTCTCTGGCCCTGCCCCCACAGGCAGCACCACCGCGCAGCAAGGAGGGTTGCCCTGCCCAGGTGAATACTTAAGGCCCCGCCCCTTACAACTTAACAGGTGTGCTGAGACAAAGAAATAAGGCCCAAATGAAATAAGAGAGCAAAACTCCAGAAAGAGAGCTAAGTGATGGGGGGATAGCCAACGTATCTGATGGAGAGTTTAAAAGCCCTGGTAATCAAAATGCTCACAGAACTGTTTGAGCTTGGCTGAAAAATGAAAGAACAAATGAAAGATACCCAAAGCAAAATAAAGCAAAATATTCAGGGAACCAACAGTGACAGGGAGGAAACCAGGATGCAAATCAATGATTTGGAACAAGAGGAAGAAATAATCATCCAACTGGAACAGAATGAAGAAACAAGAATTCAAAAAAATGAAGAGAAGCTTAGGAACCTAAGGGACAACTTGAAATATTCCAATATCTGAATTATAAGGGTGCCAGAAGGGGAAGAACAACAGCAAGAAATTGAAAACTTATTTGAACAAATAATGAAGGAAAACTTCACCAGTTTGGTGAAGGAAATAGACTTCTAGGAAGTCCAGGAACCCCAGAGAGCCCAAAGAAATTGGACCCAAGGAGGAACACACCAAGGCACATCATCATTAAGTTACCCAAGATTAAAGACAAAGAGAAAATCTTAAAAGCAGCAAGAGGAAAGGACACAGTTATCTACAAAGGAGTTCCCATAAGACTATCAGCTGATTTCTCAAAAGAAACCTTACAGGGAAGGAGGGGCTGGAAAGAAGTATTCCAAGTCATGAAAGGCAAGGACCTACATCCAAGAATACTCTATCCAGCAAAGCTACCATTTAGAATGGAAGGGCAGATAAAGTGCTTCCCAGATAAGGTCAAGTTAAAGGAGTTCATCATCACCAAGCCATTACTGTATGAAATGTTAAAGGGACTTATCTAAGAAAAAGAAGATAAAAAACTATGAACAGTAAAATGACAACAAACTCACAGCTATCAACAAATGAACCTAAAAAAAATAAAAACAATCAAAACTAAGCAAACAAGTAGAACAGGAACAGAATCACAGAAATGGACATCACATGAGGGTTTTCAGTGGGGAGAGGGAGGGAAAGAATAGTGGGCAAAAGGTACAGGGAATAAGAAGCATAAACAGTAAGCATAAAATAGATGGGGAGAGGTAAAAAATGGTACAGGAAACATAGAATTCAAAGAACTTATATGTCCAACCCATGGGCATGAGCTAAGGGGGAGAATGCTGGAGGGTTGCGGGGTGCAGGACAGAGGGAGGATAAAGGGGAAAAATGGGAATACTGTAATAGCAGAATCAATAGAATATACTTAAGATACTATATAGTGGTTAAAACAATTTAATAATTCTGAAATAAACTTATTTCCAAGATTTATTAGAAATGAGGTACAGGAGAAATGAGGCTCTATTTATTACTGTTTTAATTCAAATATACAATGTACATAAATCTATATATTTGAATAATTTTAATAGAAGATATTATACATTTAACCCTTTAAACCAGTGTTTAGTTTGGGGCAAAAGGCTTAATGGAAGGAAGGTTCTATTATTTTTAAAATGTTTATATTGTTTGAATTTCTTATCGGTATGATGAAGATCTATCTGTCTTCAAGGGGGTTATGAAGATTATAGAGCAAGAAGGACTCCAGTTATACGTAATTGTTAAGTAACACCACCTTGTATTTTCAGAAAGTTATATAAAACTCATTTTTTCCTTTTTACAAGTACAAACTCATTTTTTCCTTTTTACAAGTACATTGAAAAATCATATTAACTTAGAATGAGGGGGCATAAAAAGGCCCATGAGAAAATAAGACAGGAACTAGGCTAATTCTAAAGAACCAGGGAATAATATTCTAGAAGTGAAAGAAGAAAACTTTTCACATTAAACACATTAAACAACGTATATGTTCACTGCAACTTGAAATATGTTTAGGAATTAAGGCAGTGCAACCAGTGGCCCTGTGGATTATCGTTGAAAGGACCATCACAAAATAAACGAAACCCCTTAAACAATATGGTTGAGGAAGTTGATGTATAATATGTTGCACAATTTTAAGGTACGCCATTTGATAAATCTTGATACACATTTAGCCCATAAAATCATCACCCAAATCAAGAGTAGTGAACATACCATTTCCCAACATTTTCTTATACTTTTATGTAAACTTCCCCTGTCGGCCCCTCCCACACCCTCCAGTCGCCCCAGGCAACAACCGACAGGCCTTCTGTAGTGACAGCTTACCTTGCATTGTCTAGAATTATGTATGGATGAAACCATACAGTATGTATTCTTCTTTTCATTTTTTGTCTGTTTTTTCTCTTTCAACAGACAGGCGGTCCCTGTCTTGATCGCCAGGGTAAACAGCTGGTGCTCTACAGTGGACTGCGTTGTCGGTGTTTTTTTGCAATTGTGTCCTGAGCTCATTTCAGGTAGGCTAGGCTAAGCTATGCTGTTCGGCGGGTTAGGTGTATTAAATGCATTTTCAACTTGAAATTTTCAGTTCACAGTGGGGTTTTGGGGACACAGTCCTATCATAAGCTGAGGGGCATATTTTGAAATGCATCCCTGCTGTTACCTATGTTGATACCTGTTCCTTTCATTTCTGAGTAATGGCGCGCTGTGTGGATATCCACGTTTTGTTTGCCCGTTCACATACGTGAACGTTGGGGTAGTTTCCAGTTTTTAACTATGGTGCATCAGGACACTCATGGATGATTGTATGTTGGCATTCTCTGTGCACACAATTAATGGCTGTATTTGGCTCCGATAAAAACATATTTATCAATCTATTTTAGATTTAGATTATTCATTTGAAAATGATAACATATTTAAACATAAGAGTTAGTTTCCTAATTCCTGCTGTTACTATACCAGATTAATTATCCTTAAAATACTACTGACACTTAAAAATCTTTGTTGACTCCCTACCCCCGGGTGTGTCTTGATGACTTTTTAAGACAGTCGTGTACGTTTTCTTCTCTTAGCTTTGTATAATACACCCTCCCCATTCCCTCGTCTCACGAAAGTAACGCTTTAGACTTTATATCACGGTGCCAAAGAGCAAGATAAATACTACCAACATCCAGGTTGTCAAAGCTTCTGCATGTTGATGGGGATTGTGGGGAGAATCACTTCAGAAGCGATAGGTTGGAGGCAAGGGTTTTTTGGTTGGATATCTGAGGTGGTGGAACCTGGAGATATAGTTGCAGACCTTACCTCAAGCTAGAAATCAGAGGAAGTTCCTATGGATTTTGTAAATACTAAAGTCCAACTCCTTGATCTTCTGTGGAGTCTTTCATGACAATACTTCTAATACTGTTGAAAGAGGTTAGAATTGAAGAGTTAGACCTGCAGCCTTGGGAGCTGCTACAGAAGCCTTCAAGGCCAAGGTTGCCAGTGAAGCATGGACAAGAGGCATGTTATTGATGACTACTGAGAACAGAATATATGGGGTTATTTCCTCTAATGTTTATAACTCTTTAAAACACCAACACTTTTACACTATCCTAAAAGTAGAAGTTGGAATCCTTCAAACATGATTGACCTTGAATTTTCTGCCTGTTAGCATCTGTGGAATTGAAGCAGGTTACATTCCATTTGGGAAAATAACGGGAAAATTTTTCTCCCACTACTGTTGAAGATTAAGTCCTACTCTGTACATTCATAAAGTGTAAGTTAAGGATGTGTCTGGCTTCAAACAGGCAAAAACTCAACCAGGGGTGGTTTCAACATAAGGGTGTATTTCTCTCACGTGACACCAAGTCCAGAGGTCACTGCTGGCTCTGGCTCAGTGGCCCTGGTGTCTCTACAATCCATCCACAAAAATTAGCAAATTGGTTCTGTTTGCACGTTAAGTTTTTAAATCTTAAGGTCACAAGATGGGTCATGAGAGACAAAGACACTGTCCATATTCAGGGTGAGAAGAAGGAAAGGCAGCTCTGGTCCTTGTATTTATTCCTTTCACAGGAAAGCAACAGATGGCGCTGAAACCTCCCAGGGATTTCTCATTGTCAAGAACTTTTCCACCTGACCACAGCTACCTGTGACACTAGGAGAGGGATGTTTACCTTTCACGTACTCCCTAGGGGAAATGACCAAGGACCACAGGGGTTGGGACTGGAGGTAGTTCAACGCATCCAAAGGATCCGCCATATGTTAAAATTCCAGAGTGGTCTGGCTAGTGTCTCAGGCCTTGCAAGTACAGCTCAACTCATCTCCTGTGTAACCAAACAGGATTCTTTTTTTAAAAAAGATTTTATTTATTTATTTTTAGAGAGAGGGAAAGGGAGGAAGAAAGAGGGAGAGAAACAGCAATGTATGGTTGCCTCTCACATGGCCCTCACTGGGGACCTGGCCTGCAACCCAGGCATGTGCCCTGACTGGGAATCGAACCAGGACCCTTTGGTTCCCAGCCCGTGCTCAGTCCACTGAGCTACACCAGCCAGGGCCCAAACAGGATTCTTTACAGCAGTGAGAAGCCACCGCTGTTCTTCGCGTGTTGCACTGTTGTCCGCTGTCTGCTGCCCGAGTCTGACCCCCTTGTTGGCATTCTTTCTCTAGTGCCCTGGCTTGGCATTATCTATTCCTTAAGTCTTCCTTGCTTCACGAACTCTCCACTGATCTCACGTCCACCGGCTTTTACAGTTTTAAAGTGCAGTGGTAGGGTACATATAAAATATATCTTACATTTTAGAGTTTGAATAATATCCATATGTTTTATAGAAAAAATAGATGAATTTGGAACTTCTCTTACCGAGACATTAATCATTGAAATAGGAGAGTCACAAGACTCTGTGAAGAGTCTATTTTCTGTAAGAAGTCATGATTGTTTCTGCCTAATGTTATTTAAACTCCTTTCCAGGGGAGCTGGTAGGAAAGAGAATGAAGGTGTTTGCATAAAATTCTTAAGCTATAACTCAGTGATTCTTCTTGATCACAGAGAGACTGAGTTCATGTGAAGGTGTCTGTGCCCCCTCCTAAACATGATGACCCTTGCAAGCCTTGAGGGCCCTGCATTTGCATTTTTGTGAGTCCAGGTGATTTTTAATGACGTGGTCTCCTGGGAGCATTTTGAAAGTCACCACCTCAGAGAAGGTGGGGCCATCAGGGAAGCTGTGGCCGCAGCCACTGGGTGAAAGCAAGTGACCCTGTGTTTGGGGTTAATAAGCAGTGACGTGACGCTTGGTCAGAACCGCACAAACACTGCGGAATAAGATCAGCATGAGAAGCAAAGAAGGAACTATGCATGGAAAAAAAATTTTCCTTTGGCCATTACGCACGGGCAAGTATGTACATTTCCATAATGGTGATGAGAGTTTAGTCATTTTTATCCTACCATTTTCAAAGAAGCACAGCCATCAAATTCATGTGCCAAGTTCCAAAAGGTGAATATGGCCTTTCATTTCAACCCATGTGGCAGACTGAATGGTCAAAGAAACTCTTACACCACAGGGCCCTAGAAATGCTGAACACGTATATAAAAACGACAGCAGCACCGAAAGTGCACAGGTGAGGAGGGCAGGAAGGCAGGAGAACTCCTTGCAGAACAGAAATGATGAGAAGTAACCCATCCTGACTGGTCACCTCCTCTGAGTTCAGGAGGCCTAGGGTACAGCTTGGTGCCTCTCGTTAACAATGCTGCACGGTGTACTGGACACCTGCCACGAAGGCCCATCTCTAGTGTCCTCTACTCACATGTATGCACACAATGGTAACTATATGCAGGGTCGGCCACATTAACTGCCTTGATTGTGGTGATCATTCCACTGCATATATGTATATGTATATATACACACACACATATGTGTTTGTGTGTGTGTATATATATATATATATATATATATATATATATATACACACATACATACACAGATATATGTAAACATTAAGTTGTATATCTTAAACAGGTACAATTTCTATTTGTCTATTATACCTCAATAAAGCTGTAAAAAAAAAAGTAGCTTTAGACTTGAAAATATCTTTCTAACCTCGGTGGCTTCCTTGGGCTGTGCAAATAAGGAAAAGGGGAGCAAGCCTGAGGTATAAACACAGCGGGATGAGGGATCAGGGATTTGCAAAGAAAGCCGGAGCCCCCCAAACAGAACACAATCATGTGGTTATCTGGGAGAACTCTGTCCCACAGAGTAAGGAGCATTTGTGTGCTGCAGTCTAGTCAATGGAAATATCCCCCGACAACTCCCAACCACCTGCATATTTGGAGTCAAAATTTACAACTCCTCTGCGGCCTGAAGACACTCGGGCCAGACATCTTAGTGCCCCTGCCTCAGCCTGTTTGGGATGCTGTATCAAGTACCACTGATGGGGCGGCTCATAAACAGAAGTGTAATTTCTACAAGTGTGGAGCCTGGGAAGTCTAAGATTCAGGTGCCCACCTGGTTGCCTTCCCATGAGGGCCCTTGTCCTGGTTCATATCTGGGTCTTCTCTCTCTGCACTAACATGGTGGAAGGGACTAGGGATCTTTCCTATAAGGCACTAATCTCATTTATGAGGGTGCCGCCTTTGTAGTGCAAGCGTCTCCTAAAGGCCCCACCTACTAACACCATCACATCTGGTGTTAAGATTTTAACATATGCATTTGGGAGGCAAACATTCAGACCATAGCATTCTGCCCCTGAAGCCCCCAAATTCATGTCTTCGTAAAATGCAGAACACATTCATTCTGTCCCAGTAGCTCCCAAAGTCTTACCTTGTTCCAGGACCAAATCGAAGCCTCAGTCCTGTCTCATCTATCATCCAAATCAGAAATGAGGGAGACTCAATACGCCATTCATTCTAAGGCAGATTGCTCTCCAGCTGTGAACCTGTGAAATCAAGCAAACCGCTTTGTGCTTTCCAAAGACAATGGTGTGACAGGCACAGAATAAACATTCCCATTCCAAAAGGGAGGCATAAGAGAAAACATAAAGGGAGTTAACAGGTCCAAGATAACTCCCAAGTCTAACTGGGTAAACAACACTAAACTCCAAGGCTTGAGAACTATCCTCCTGGGCTCAAGACCCCACATAATGGACATGCTGGGGCTGCAGGTGGGCCCCCAAGACTTTGGGGAGCCACCCCAATGAGTCTTCCAGGCAAACCCGCACTGTAGCTCTCACAGATTCATCTGGAATTGCACAGATATACTTATATAGGGTCAGAGGTGACCTTACCCTGATCCCATGGCTCCACTGGACAGTGCTCTCAAGGGGACTCTCTTCTGCACCCCCGTCCCATGGATGGCGGCCCTCTTGCTTGGATGGAGGCTCTCAGGGATGTCTTTTGAAATATAGGATGAGGAAGCCACATCTCCACAGCTCTTGCAGTCTACTGGCCGATGGAGAAGGTACCCTCTGGAGGAGTAGCCACCTACAAGGTGTCACACCTGGGGCAGGTGAGGATTACGGTGCCAGGATTAGAATTCTACAGCTGAGCCCAGGAAGTGAAGGAGCTCTGGTAGCAAAAACCCCTCCTTTGAAATCATTCTGCCTGGAAGGCCATGGCATTCTGCTCTGGCGAGGAGCGCTGGGAGGGCCAACCCTGAGGTTCTCTGAAATGCCTGCGGGATTGTTTCCTCACAGCCTTGGACACAGGTCCTGGCTATGTTTAGACGGATTGTCGACCTCTCACTGTCTTAATGAATGGCTCCTAGCTTCCGTTGAGATGGTCGATCTACACCAATTCCTTCATCAAAGGTCAGCCACAGCCTTGGGGTTCTCAATGGAGCATGGTTTCTTATTTCATTCCTATGGGTACACTGAGAATTTTTCAAAATTTTAAGCTGTTTATTTTTTCATTAACCATTGTCTTTAAGCCATTTCTCTCTTCTTGATTTTATGGTAAGCATTCAAGAGAAGCCAAGGTTTTCCTTTGACACGTTGCTTAGAAATAGCTTCAGCCAAATGTCCAGTGTCTTTGCTCACAGGTTCTACCTTCCACAGTACATTAGGACACAGACACAATTTAGCTGAACACTTAGCTGCTTTAGAACAAAGATCGCCTTTTTCCAGGACCAGTAATTGTGACAGGAATTCTATTCATCCGCATGATAAAAACGTAACCCCCTGGGAATTTCCACGTCTCAAGCCTGGCTCCGTGGAAACGAACACTTGTGTGTGGGCTGGCGTAAAAATCATGCTCGTGGAAAAAAGAATTCCTTAAAGGGAAATTGGATTAACTTACTTCCTAAGACTTGTTAACTTGCTGGGACTCTTCCCCTGGAGCCAAGGGATTACGCTAATGGTTGCCTGGAACCCCTTGCATAGTTAATGAATAGCCATTCCCATTTTGCTGTGTCCTGAGCTTCCTAATAAAAACCCGGCTAAGCCATACCCGTGGGCCCTTTTCCTGAGATATGGGAATTGGTCCCATGGCCCCGGACTCCTTCTCCCCGCGTGTCTCAGTGTGAGATTCTTTCACGCATCAGGTTATGGTCACCCACGGGTTTCGGCTGGGACGAAATCCCCACGACAAGTAATGTCCCTCATTTCTGTCTGAGACCCTATCAGAATAGCCTTTATCGTTCATATCCCTGCCAACACGCAGTTCGCAGCCACCGAGATGTCCTCCCAGGAGATTGTGGCTTTCCCTCCCAAGCTCCTCTGGTGAGTCCTCACCAGGTTTGCCTTCTACGCTTCGTGCACAGCAGCGCAGGCCTTTTCAAACGTGCATCTCCGAAATCTACACTCTGCCCATCACCCAGAACCAACGTCACGCTCACATTTCTAGGAATTTGTTATAGCAGCACCCACCATCGTACCAATTTTCTAAGTCTCTGTTCCAGGCTTACTTGTCTGGACCGCATCCCATGTTCTCTACTTTGAGTTGGAGCCATTGGCGGGGAGCGCTGGTAGAGAACTGGAGGAAGGAAGAAAAGTGATAGAAGGGTAGTTAATGCTCGGACTACTTGCCTTAGTGGACGTTATCCTTCTCCAAACGTCCTTGCTTACCTCAAGGCGGGCTGCGATCCATAGCACTTCGCTTCCTTGTTCCTCCGGACCTAAGGTCCGGGCTGATTCATCACTGCTTGACTTGGTTTCTGCACGTGTCATGGCTTCCTTTGCTGCCCAGCTTTCAAATAGGCGTTTTTATATGCAACCTCTTTCTCTTTGAATTTCTCTAATTTGGGTGTGTTGTTTACTACTTATTTCTAATTGGTATAAAAACAACTGGAAGATAGAGTGAGGTAGTCTAATATGGGCATGATCTAAATTCGTGAGGAAATGAGAAAAACACATCGAGAAGTATGCAATATATAATAATGCAAACATATAAAAACTGATAAATATCCAGAATTGTTTAAAGATAATAATCCTCATCTATGGGAAGCAAACGGTATACCAAATAAAAGAAAGGCAAATTCAATCTATGTGTAATAGATATGACTGAAAAAGAATCACAGAAAAAGAAGAGATCTTAAAAGCTGTCAGAGTGAAAAATGGGTCACACACAAATGAGTTGTAGCTGAACTGTCTTCTCAGCGGCAGCAAAGGAAGCCCAAAGACTGTGGAATAATAGGATTAAAATAGGGAGAGAAAATAACTCTCCATCTAGAGTGATAGACTTGGGAAAATGTTTCAAGGACAAGGGTGAAATAAAGAGTTTCAGATAAATCAAAACAGAGAAAGTTTATTACCAACAGATTATGCTAAAAACCATGTGAACGAATGTGTTCCACGAAAAATGAAAGTGATCCCTGAAGATGTGAGAAGCCAGCACTGGAAGTGGAAGACTTGTGGGTAAGCCTAAACAATACCAGCTACATAAATTAGTAATGATACATCTAATAGGCGGAGTAGAAAAAAATTTAAAGTTTTAAACAATAATGGCATAAATTTGGGAGGTATATATATTACAGTGCATTTAAATAAAGCTCCACTTATTAAGAGTTGTGGTTGAGGTTTATGAGTTTGTACAGGTAGGTTAGGCTTGTATTTCCATAATAGACATTTAAGGCAAGTATCTGAGATAAATTCGGGGTTGGGGGAATCCTATGCAATTTGCTGTATCCAGAGAAGTACTTGACATTTTGCCAAGTTGCATCTTCCAGCATCCCTAAAGCAAAGTGAAACCACATCCTGTGTTCAGAGAGAAGGTACGAGATGATGGTGGGCTGAGAGAGTGGGGTTGTACCTTTTCCTGATTATTTGGGAGGAGTCTCAAGAGGGGTTTCTTTTTCCAATTATACATCCTTTCCATCCCCCGCCCCGCCCCCCGCCAGAGAGCCAGCTGGTAGGAAAGGCACCTTCTAAATTGGGGAAGTGGTTCACGTGCTGACTGGCCAGCATGGTAGTTAATTAAACATGGAATTACCAGACAGAAGGTCCCCTATCTGCTTCAGGGTTTTCTTTAATTGAAATAGATTTGCTTTATGTTTTATGCAGGTCTGTACCAGAGCATACTACATTTATGGGCGAAAAAGAAAGGTCACGGAATTTACTCTTCGATTTACTGCTTTAGTTCTTGCCTTCACTGGGAAGTACAATGAATTCTGCCTCTTTGCGATGCTGAAGCAATCCAGGTAGTCAATTTGATTTCATTTCCATTTGAATGCTTTCTATGGACTGGGTCGGATTTCCTCTAATAACTCTCTTGGAGCACAGTTGAGGACTGGCTGGCTCTTCCCTTACCTGGTTATTTCTTAATGCTCTATTAGAACCCACATTCAAAGCCCAGACTTTTACTTTTTTGTCCAACAGAAATAACTAACTTTGGGCCCCATGTTTCAAGGACAATATAAGCCATTTAATAACCTAGAAAAGTCTTCATCACTTCTTTCACTCAATATTGTACCATTACCCACGGGATATGAAAAATAAGAGGCTGCTTTTCACATTGATTTTCTTTGCTCAGAGCACCGTTCAGCCTTTGGTCTGACTTCAGATACAGGCTGGGTCCCAGTGCATCCACTTGCTTTTCTGGAAGCTCTCATTTCATCACATGAGTAGCTTCAGAGATGTGTGGCACTTTGGAGGACGTGGGTTAATCTGCTAAACATAATCTTCCAGTTGCCTCTCTGCTTCTTATCCACATTAAATTCTGACAGTGAAAAGAATTTGGCTCCTAAAATATTAATTTGTACTTCTCAAGGGAACTTTAAGAGCTGAATGTTTTGCAGGGTGGGATTTCCACTGAGCCATGCAAACGAAAACTAATTTTTCAAATCAAAACTCTCCCAGACAATGCAGCATTGAGGTTGAATTCTCCCAAGGTCCTTCATTTTTCGATTAATGGTTTTCAGAGGATTGAACATATCTCTGTGAAGAAGATACCGTATGGATAACAGCTCAGACCAACCCCCTCCAATCAGCATGGAATCCTATTTCTCTGCTGTGTTGACATCGTACCTGTCCTTGGTTTTTAGTCAATGACATTCAGTTGATAGAGCTCTGTTTTGTGAGGTGACTGGGTTTCTGTATTCCACTTAAAGCACTGAAGGAGATCCGTGTTGAGTAAACCTGAAATATCTGCCTATTCAGGTAACGGGCGTTTCTTTTGGAAATAGGAAGATCGAGATTTATTTAAAAGAAAAACAAAGTTGTTAACTTTTAACTAAATGTCCTAGTTTGGAAATGCCTTTACTCAGGATTACAAAGTACACACAAAATATAAATGTGTAGCTCAACCAACTCTCATAAAGTGAGCACCCAGGGAACCATGGCCCGAGTCACACAGAATGCTGACCCTTGGCTAGCAACGCCTCTTCCGACCCCTCCCAAACAGGAAACCCCCTTCCTTCCCAATTGTAGCCACTATCTTGACTTCTCATATAATAATTTAGTTTCCCCTGCCTTGCAAATATATTTAATTGGAATTAATATATATATAATATATATGCAGAGATGGACGCAGATGTGTATATCTCCTTCGGTACTGCACTTAGGAATATATTGTGAGATCTTTGTGTGACACGTCTGTTCAAATGAGGAGCGAGTCCAATGCTCTTTCTAAGTAGTTGAACCCACGTACTGTCCTGCAGGAAGCATTGAGTCTTTTGCTCCACGTCTTAGTAGTGACTGGGGCTGTTCTTTCCTATTTCAGCCACGCCCATGCCTATGTAGTAGTATCTCCGTAAAGTTTCCATCGGCATTTTCCTGACGGCTAAGGAAGTTTGGCCTACTTTTAATTGTTAGTCTTTTTGTAACTTTTGTCCATTTTTCTATGGTGTCATCTATATATTTTCTTATAGATTAATGTGCGTTTTAAAAAAGGCATTCTGGATGCGAGGCTTTCCTTGATTACCTGTTGTGTATTGTATTTTGCATAGCATATTTTGATGAACAGATGTTCTTAATTTTAAAGGGGTCTGCGTTATTGATCTTTCTGTTAAGATTAATGCTTTTGGTATATTGTTTAAAAGATCTCTCCCAATATCAAGGCAATAAAGATATTTTCCTGTATATCTTCTGGAAGTTTTATTGTTTTGCTTTTCTTACAAGAACTACAGTTTCTCTGGAATTACTTTTTGTGTGATTTGATGTCCAAGTGTGACTTACTTTGCTGTAAAGATATACAGATTGCAAAGTCCTGGGGTTTCCTCACCAGCTTCCCAGACATCGACAATGCACAGCCATCTTAGAGTATTTCCTGTGTTAAAATACAGCATCATGTCATACAAGTTAGCAGTTAGTGCCCGTTTATTATTTAACTGGTCAGACTACAGCAGACCCTCTGCTTCACAGAGGAAACGGAGATGGTACCAGTGCTGAGGAGTACCTAAGGTTCTCTCTGCTCGGCTATCCTCAGAGAGGCCACACGTGTGCTCAGACCAGCAAAATCGACACCGGTTCCGTGCTGGGAGGGTTATATGGGATTTACTAACTCGTGATTGGATTTTGTGGGTGTTCAGTTTCTTTCTCAAGAAAGTTTTTCCACATGTCCAGAACTAGCGTTCTTACATTACTGAATTATGTGTTACTTCAATTGAGAGCAATCTTGGCTCATAAAATAAATGAATTACTTTTTCATTTTTCTGAGGAAGTTCCATACTGTTTTCCACAATGGCTGCACCAGTCTGCATTCCCACCAACAGTGCAGTAGAGTTCCCTTTTCTCCACATCCCCTCCAACAGTTATCTGTTGCTTTGTTGATGATGGCCATTCTGACTGGTGTGAGGTCACCATTGTAGTTTTAATTTGCATCTCTCTGATGGCTAATGATGTTGAGCATCTTTTCATATGACTCTGGGCCCTCTGTATGTCCCTTTTCGAGAAGTGTCTGTTCATGTCTATTGCCCATTTTTTTAATTGGGTTTTTTGTCTTCCTGGAGTGGAGTCATATGAGTTCTTTATATATTTTGGAGATCAGACCCTTGTCTGAGGTATCATTGGCAAATATGTTTTCCCATACGGCTGGTTCTCTTTTTATTTTAGTACTATTTTCTTTAGCCCCACGGAAGCTCTTTATTTTGATAAGGTCCCATTTGTTTATTCTTTCCTTTATGTCCCTAGCTCTAGGGGACGTATCATTGAAGATGTTGCTGCGTGGAATGTCTGAGATTTTCCTACTGATGTTTTCCTCTAGAACTTTTATGCTGCCATGAGTTACATTTAAGTCTTTTATCCACCTTGAATTTATTTTTGTGTATGGTGTAAGTTGGTGCTCAAGTTTCATTTTTTTGCAGGTAGCCATCCAGATTTCCCAACACCATTTGTTGAAGAGGCTATTTTTATTCCATTTTATGCTTCTGCCCTTTTTGTCAAAGATTAATTGCCCGTAGAGACTTGGGTTTATTTCTGGGCTCTCTATTCTGTTCCATTGGTCTATCTGTCTATTTTTATGCCAATTCAAAAGAACCTATGCACTCCAATGTTCATAGCAGCACAATTCACAATAGCCAAGTGCTGGAAACAACCTAAGTGCCCATCTACAAATGAATGGATCAAGAAACTATGGTATATTTACACAATGGAATTCTATGCAGCAGAAAGAAAGAAGGAGTTTATACCCTTTGCAACAGCATGGATGGAACTGGAGAGCATTATGCTAAGTGAAGTAAGCCAGGCAGTGAGGGACAAATACCATATGATCTCACCTTTAACTGGATCATAACCAACAAAAGCAGAAAGCAAGCAAAACATAACCAGAGACACTGAAA
>PVJI01019413.1:0-31009 GCA_004026765.1 Micronycteris hirsuta | reverse complement strand
GATTTAGGGGGAAAAAAAAAAAAAAAAAAAAGAAAAGAGCCATTTGGCCATTCTTGTTCAAACCGTGACACTCATGGAAGAAGAAAATAAAACGAATGCATTCTGTTTGCCTCTGTGGTTACAGGGTAAACCATCTCGACAGGAGGACTCGGGAAAGAAAAAAAAATACCAGCGCGCAGGCTAAATCACATGCTTCTGGGCTCCCCAGCGGGCCCCGTCGGGGGAGTGTTAAGACGGAAAAGAAATAGTGAGTTGTTGGCTTTCTGTGAGGTTTCCAGAGATCCGGAAAATACTAGTGTTTTACTGCTCCGGAAGATAACCTTCAAGTCACGGGCTAATACGTGACCCCTTTATCTGAACACTGACGCTGCGGCTCGCCACTGTCCTTTCGAGTGTCTTCCTGCCTTCAGAGTCCCCCTGGTGCACTGGCAGCTCACGGACACAGGATCGGGTCCCCAGCCAGCACCCCACAGGCTTCCCACCCGACTCTGGGAATCCACCCCCAGCACCATCGAGAAGCAGAACAAAGGACGATGAAGTATATACACACACATTCACTAAACTCTTATTTAATATTTAAACGCCAGGGCCGCGGAAGGCCTGATTTAGTCTCTTTCTTCAGGAGCTCATGTGTTTCTCCTGCACCGCGGACCACACGAGCAGAGTCCCCGCTGGGCCGACGTCTCCCCTGCCTGCCTTCCACACGCACCTCGCGTGTTCTTAGCCGTGGGAGATGAAACCCCTTCAACCTCCTTTCCTTGGCCACTTTCTACCACAGACGAAAAAACGGAACTCCCCCGCCTGGGCTACATGTAGGGGTCTCCACGGGACCCAGTTCTGACCTACAGGGGCATGGGCCTCCGGCAACCAAGCAGCAAATGCCAGAGAATTTGGGAGACTCGCCCTGGCTACTGCTGAGCTGCTGGACCAAAGCCTCCAGCTGCCTGCTTCCAGACTACTTATCACATAAGGGGACCCAACTCCCTGCTTTGGTTACTTTGGGCCACAAGCCAACCCCAGACCAGAGGAGAGCTGGGCTGCACGGTGAAGTTGGTAACATCTTATGCGAGGCGGGTGTCTAACCAATTAACTAAACAATGGAGGCCGCAGTGAAAAGGAGGAAGCTGAAATAAGCGAAAGGCCGCACAGGGAAGCAGAAAGGGAAATTCCTCATTAGTGAGGGAGCCCAGGAAACCTGGAGGAGACCTGGGAGCCGGACTCTGCAAGAGGAACAGGGGTTTTCCAGGCCACAGCAACACACACCTGCGAGGGCCCAGCATGGAGAAAGGGAGGTGGCCTGAGATCACACGGTCAGTTCCACAGCCCTCCTGCTGGTCGGAGAACTGGACTGTGTTGGGTGCCCACGGCACCCTTTGCTCCTGCCTGATCTCTGTACATCACCACCCAGCCCTCGCAGCCCTGGCTTCCCCACACCCCAAGATGAGGAGGGAAGGCCCACGGCCACCGTGGGATGACCCACGGTGGTTTCCTGCTGAAGCCGAATCAAACCACACCAACTGAAAGCAGCACCGTAATGCCACTGAACGCTTCTGCATTTCCTTACACCAGGGAGAAGTTTTAAAACACGCAGCACCTGATTATTTGTCAGGGGCCCTGGCCGCTTCTCCCTGAGACTGTCAAATAAAAGAATGACCACAGGCAACATAGCAATCGCCGTCTAGTGAGAATGAATTTATCAGATCAGCAAAAAATAAAGTTTTGGGTGTGCCGCAGAAGTTTAGTTACTAGTTTATGTGCCATGAGATGAAAAAGGCTGAAAATCGCGCGTCTCATATATATATACATATATATGTGTGTGTGTGTATGTATATATACATTGAAACCCCTCTAACAAGACTCTCCATAAAACAAATACTTGCTTAGCCAGTGAAGGAAGAAACAAGCACATCACACAGGGTTCAAATGCTTTTTTTTTATAGTGAAGCTGGCTGGGGAGGAAGACTCCGGTTATTCACTTTGGAGAATTTTAAGCCTTTGCATGCAAGGACACACTCAGAAAACCGTTGTAAAGCCCATCTTTTCTATTTCATTCCGAAGAAGCTCCATGCAAAGAATAAGAGAGTCCTACAAAAGCCGACTTCTCAGAAAACTTTTAAAAATCATGTTGAGCTGCAATGGATTCAGCCTTTGCTGAGAAGCGCGTTCAGACCACAGATGGGCTCCGAGAACATGCTAAATCACAGATGGTCTATTTTTTCCTATATTTCACAAAACAGGCAATTTCTACCATTGTTTTCTTTTTTTCTTTTACGTTTTGCTCTTGGTAATCCTGGAGATTGAAAAAAAAAAAAACTAAACTGAAAGGAAACGCAGAAACATTTACTTTTAGTGCTGTTTATAATCCTATTCTTTTGTAGCTAGAAACATCACTGAATATTCTTGGCTGTAATTTGCTTTAAAAAAAACTTAGATTGTAATTCATTTTAGGTGAGCAATTTGTTTTATGAGCTGTGTGTGTTTATTTGGGGTTGCGCTGTTTTTTGCTTGTTTTTTTTTTTTTATTGAGCGCAATAAAAACACTTCTTATCAATTGATTTGTTGTATCAGCAATGGGCTCCTTTCCAGGCAGAAACGCGGCAGCTACTCCAAGGACATTACCCGGCACATAACCTCCCCACCGATGCGCATCCGGGTTCATCGGGGCCCACGGGCCCTGCCTGTGAGGACCTAACTTCTGGGACTCCTGTTTCATGGTGGCATTATCTTTTCCCGCACGGAGCGTAGGACATGCTTGTCAAATGGGTTCCCTTATTTTGATGGTTCATCGCCTACACCGTTTTGAATTGTGCCAACTTTTAGATCAAGCTGATAAAATCGGAAGGTCAAAAGTTCACTGCCAATGCCCGGCGACACGGGAACTTCAAATACTATAAAGCTTACGCATTTTACAAATAACTGATTGCAATGCAGGGCAGCAACTAGAGGAACTGGGTTATTATTTGGAGAGTGTTTAAAAAAAAAACCCTCTCTCCCTAGCTGGGGGGCTCAGCTGGTTGAAGCATCATCCCGTACACCGAAAGGTTCAGGTTCGATCCCCGGTCGGGGAGCAAATGGGAGGCAACCAATCAATGTTTCTCTCTCCTCTCTCTCTTTCTCTCTCCTCCTCCCCCTCTAAAAATCAATAAATATATCCTCAGATGATGATTTAAAAAAACATACAAACCCTAACAGCAGAGAATTCTTAACTGCAATGTGGATTTTGTACACTCCTACGTTATATCGCCCTCTCTGGCCTGGTAGGGCGACTGCGGTCCTCCGGGGCGGGGCTCACTTACCATGACCCGCTGACCCGGGCGCCGCACAGGGCCCGACCCCAGCGTTCTCCTGCCAACACGGGGTCGCTGTCATTCATGCCTTGAGCCCCACGTCACGCCTGGCGCCTGAGCCCCACGCCATCTCGCCGAAGCGCCTGTCCGACAGCCTGGGGCGCGTTCTCCGGAGCTTCGGGGACGCGGCGTGGGAAGCGGGCGTAAGGGGCGCACGCCCACCGCGAGTGGAGCGGGGAGATCGCGCGGCTGTACGGCCGGGCGCGGGAACATCGAACCGGGAAGCGGTGTCTTTGGAAAAGTATTGCTTTCGAATCCCCAAATATCACATCTGCTTGCATCAATCTGTCATTATGACATAGTATTTACGATGATTTAATGGGTTACTGCAGAAGAAGAGTCTGGGAGTTGACTTAACTATGGTGCATTAAGAGAATGTAGCGATTTAAACAATGTTCCGGCAAAGCAGATAAAAAGCTGTTCTTGATGTGGAATGACTTTATGATATACATTTTTTACTGTAGCCAGAATAGATATAGGTAGTCAAACATAAGCAGAATGTGTGGAAAGACGAGAGCGGAAGTGTGGTTCGGTGATAAAAACTCAAAGCGAGCAGTAAATAACAAACCATAGAAAACTGTTCATCACTGAAAATCCATGAGGTGTACTGAGCGTGTGCACAGACACAGGGATGCCACATGCCTGCAGATGCGACACTTACGCCCTGTCCCTTGTTAGCAAATGCCCCGGCCGGGCCTCTGCCAGCCCCCAGCCACTCCCCCACGTCACCGCGGGGTCCCTTGGATTCGGCCGCTGCCCTCTCAGTACCCCAAACTTCCCCTCTGCAGCCGCCACACCCAGCTGCAAAGAACAGGCCGGGATATTTCATCTTTACTCCGAGCCACATGCCCAGGCAAAATCCTACCATTATGAAAGAATCTGCCCTGGCCGGTGTGGCTCAGGTGGCTGGAGCGTCATCCTGGTCCCACGCACCGAAAGGTCACAGGTTCATTCCCGGACAGGGCACAGGCCTGGGTGGCGGCGGGGTCCCCAGTCGGGGCGCGTAGAAGAGGCAGTGCATTGATGTTTCTCTCTCGCGTTTGCGCTTCTCTGCTGCTCTCCCCTCAGGTGGGGATAAAAAAATGATATAATACCCCAAACAATATATGCGCACAGGTACTATTTCCACCCTAATAGCTTTCTAAGGAAACTTAACAAAGGATTTTTGTGATCTCTGATTTTGCAATGAAGAGGTTAAGTTTTAAGGGGGCTTTCACTAAAGTCACCTAATAACACGTGGCACATCCAGAATTTGGATTTAGTCTGTTTGGCAACAACAAGATACTTTTTCATTCCCCTGCACAATCACAGTATCGTGAGGAAGGGAGGGAGGGAGGGAGGAAGGGAGGGGGCGGGACACACGTTTACAGGAACAGCCCGGAGCTGTGCTCACATGCAAGAATGAGCAGGTTTCCGAGGAAAGGCTCTGCCCCCTTCCTCGGGGTCTCAGGGCGGCCCAGAACAAGACCACGTCCTGAAGGCGGATTCAGTCTGGTCCAACCTCAGGTGGCAAACGTGGGTTAAAAAGAGGGAAAGAGAACTGTACCAGTCACATTGGAGCCGTACACAAAACAAACAGAATTTGGTATTTGCATTTTTAGAGAAACAAACGAGCGAAGGCCTTAACCACGGGCCAGCCATGTTTGGTTCACGTTTCAGGCACGTGGACTTGAGGAATTTGTATCTGAGGCGTGACCTTGCCACCGAGTCTCCACGATGGACCAGCTGGCCTCAGTGTCCCATCGACTGGCAGGACCTTGTGCCCCAAACGTTGGTTTGAATAGCAAATTTCCTGTGAATCTGAATCTCTGAGAAGATTGCGAAAGGAGACGTTTAATAAGTTTGGGGCAGGAGGCTCGGGGGGTGTTAAGAAGCATCAAACCTCTACCTATAGAAACTCAAACAGAAAGATGGAGCAGTTGCCAGGAAAGAAGGCAACTGTGGAAAGAAAAATCTAGATCAGTTGTTCTTAACCTTCATGAGGTCACAGACCCAAAACCTCATCACCTTTGAGGGGTCACTGCACACAACAGACCTGCTACAAAAACCATTCACAAAGCAACGTCCTTACAAGAGCTTCAGAAAACCCCTCGGGCCAAGAACGAGGACGCTGGCTTAAGAGCCCGCAGTCTGGATGATTCTTCTCTCCCCCAACAGAAACTCTGTGATCCGGGTTTTCGCCTACGTTGGCCGGACTGGTGCTGACGCTCTGTGGTTTTCATTGATCCCACCCACCCTGCCGCTGATCTCGGCCTTCCTGTCTGCACGCCACTTCCATCAGCTGGAAAATCCCCGAGTCCGAAAGGGGCCTGACTCCCATTTCCACTGCATCGGAACTAGCGCCCAAACAGCACGGGAACCCCCAGCGGAGGTCTAAAACCTGTTTAACCTTATTAAACAGTGTCCTCTGTTCAAGGGCCATAAAAACTCCTTCTCCTCTTAGATTCGGCGCCTGTGTTTGAACCCTGGCCGTGTGTGTGCGCGCGTATGTGCTCTTTAACCTTCTCTCCACTACAAAGCAAATGCTATCAAATTTCAAAATAAGCGGAACCCCGCCAGCGGTCTTGATTTCTGAATGGATTAGGGGAAAGAATGATTTGAAGTGGGGGTAAAAAAACACCGGCAAATTCCATATTGCTCCTTTTCCACACAGGGCAGCGACTGAACACCTCCGATCAGACCCCTGAAAGAGACCGCACACTCAGCAGTTCGAAGGAAAAGGTTAACGGCATCGTTACCACGATTATCCCTTTAAAAGCCATCATCCTCTGGGCTGTGCTGGCTGTATCACCGTCACCTTCCCGTGAACCCGCTGCAGCAGCTGTTCCTCTCCGCCATAAAGTTGGCGGCGCGTCATCGCGGGACAGGATAAACGGCGCGCTCCATCCGTCAAGCCTAAGGCATCTGAGGCTCCGTACCGCCGCGACTGTAAAGGAGTTTATTGCAAGTGTTTCTGTTTTGATTTGTAAATGGTCCTTAAGTAAAACACACACCTGATGCCAAGGTACAGAGCGGAAAAGCGCAGGGCGGCCCCCGCCCACCCCCTGCACAAATCTGCGTCTGCACCGTGACGTGTGATGTGTTGACTGACAAACGGGGAAGCTCAAGGCTGGTGAGGACGGCACGCAGGCTCCCTTCCCTGAGGAGCAGGCGCCACGGGCACCTCCGAACTGCACCCCCGCCCCCCGGCCCCTGAATCTGGACCCTCCACCACACACCACCCCAGCGTGCCGAGGAATCGACGGAACAACGGATGATGTTTTTAACTTACCGGGGCTACACAGAAGGTCCCGACACCATCTCAAATTTGCTATCATGAAGGCGTTACTTAATCATGAGGCAATAAAATAAAACATTGCAATAATAGCCCTAAAACGCCACTATACAATGGAGACTAAAAAATACGTGCCTAAATTATAAGGCATAATAAACGATTTACAGTTAAATGGCAGCAAGTATCAAACCTGTAGGTCGCAATTATATGAGCATTTTGAGGACAGCTTTTTAAATACAACCCCTCAGGTACAATCCACGAGAGAAGGTCGTCGCCCGCTCCGTGGAAGACGGTGTCCAGCAGCCGCCAGAGAGGAAGGCAACTGGCAGGACCCGTGCCGGCACCACCAAGCAGGGGCACGGGCGAGTGTACCGCTGAACCTGGAAAACATTTTCCTGTTGGGATACAGCGGCTGTTGCATGCCACCAGGTTTGACCTCAGCGGGGACAGCGGTCTCCAGGCCACGCAGATTCTTGGCTTCACCACGCCGGTCCCGACTTGCGTGCGTGGCTTGACAAGGTTCCGAGAAAAAGAGCAGAGGCTCACAGGGTCCCCTGGAGTCCGCCCCTCAGAGACAGCACCCCACCTCCTCCAGCCCACAGCAAGTCCCGGGGCCAGCCCGGGTTCCAGGGTGGGACGCACACGCCCTGGATGGGAGGCACTGCCAGGTCACGTTAGGGGGGCGTGGATAAGGGGAGGGGGTGACCGGATCACACGGGCAATCAAGCTGTCACAACAGGGTCGTCACTTAGAACAGTCCCCCTCCTGAGTCCCAAGCGGGCTTTGACGGAAGCCAACACAGTGAAATGCCGCCCAGGCCCGGAGATGACTCAAGAGGAAAAACGGATGATGTCATGCCGACAATGAGCAGTTTGAAAAGGCAGAGCTGCAGTTTCGGGAGCTTTCCCACTTCCTGCCCCTTAGCGCCAGAGAACCCGGTGACCTTGGCAGCCCTGAATTCACGGCCACGCGGTCCCCTCAGGAGAGGCCCCCCAACAAGCACGGGTGGACCGCGCAAAGCTAGGAACCAGCCGACGCCACCAACGAGGCACCCAGAGCGCCCCTGGATTACTGGCACTTAAAATAATACCTTAAAAAACGTGTTTTAAAAACGAGTCAAACATCTTTAAGGACAAATGCGACACCAACACAGAGAGCAGTTAATGCCACAGAAACGAGGCGGAAATGTCATCTTCTGCAAAGGCTGCATTGTCCAGTGGCACCGCCATGTGGCAGGCCTGCTGCGTGCCAGGACTCCAGGGCGCCAGGAGAGGCCACAGTGTTTGGCACCCGGACCAAACAGTCACACTCAGGCGTGAAGGCGGCCGCCTCTCGCTTGCTGCTTGCTGCTGACATACGGCGGCGCCAGGCCGCTGTGCAGTCTGCCCGTCCACGGCTACGCAGTTTCCCAGTCACTCAGGGCCCGCTGCCTGCCGCTCGCTGCCGGCCACGTTTCCTTCCTAATTCGTTCTACCAGTCGGGGGTGACAGACGGTACCAACTCCCTTCTCGGGCATTTAAACCGTGAGCTGTCATCTATATGCACAGAGCGTGCCCGCGAACTTCGGAGAACTTGGCTTCTGCGCAGCCCAGAGCGCAGATGCTGCCGCAGCAGATGCCTGCTCCAAAATATTTACCTGATGGACACTTGGCAGCCTCTCCAGGAAACTCACAAGTGGCTTTTTATTTTTTTTTTAATTAATCCTCACCTGATGATATATTTATTGATTTTAGAGAGAGAGGAGGGGAGAGAAAGAGAGGGAGAAAAGAAAAATCATCGATGGGAGAGAAACATCGATAGATTGCCTCCTATAAGCACCGCAACAAGGAATGAAACTCACAACCCTGACCAGGGATCGAACCCGCAACCTTTTGGTATATGGGATGTCATTCCAATCAATGAAGCCACCCAGCCAGGGCTCATTAGTGGCTTTTTAGATCGAAGTTCCAGCAGCTGTCAGCCACGGAGCAGCTTAAGCACTTCACAGGTGAGAGACTGGGGACAGTGGTTAGAAGCACAGCCTGTCAATCAGAAAAGTGTGAATTCCGGTCTCAGCCCCACCTCTTAGTGTTTCAGCGATAACGCACAAGTTACTTAACCTTTCTTGGCCTCAGTCTCCCCATTGAGAAAACGCTGTCTAAACTACAATCTATCCCACAGGGTTCTTCAGAGAACAGAATGTAACGATATACGCAATACACTTAGTCCAGAGCTTGCAACATAGGAGGCACTCAGTGTAAATGCTCAGTGTTACCACTTTCGGTATCACTACTAACAATTTAACAAGCAGGCAGCTTCCAGGGCTGGCACCGGGAGGCAGCACAGTGTATGACTCACCGAGTCTCACTGGCAGAGCTAATGCTGGCACTAACCCCTAAGGGCAGTCAGCTGGGAAGGTGGCTTCACTGGACTTTGTCGCGTCTCACCTTCTCGCTCCATCTGGATCGAACCACCAATAGCAGAAGCCAAGCCGGACTTCAGAAGGAAGAAGGCAGGAACAGGGCTAGCTCCAGACGCCAGCAGATGCTGGACAGGGTGCCAAAGACAAAAGAGCTGGAAGGGCCGCAGGCGGATGCTCAGGTCAGACTGCACTGGCAGGGGCCCCGGGAACTCTCCCCGCCCGGCCCATCTGCAGGAGGGCGCGAGCTCCCACCAGGCGGCCAAGTCTGGCCCTCCAGGACTGAAGGCAGCGGGACTGAGCCCTCCCTTGACTGTGGGGACACCACCATCTCCCTCTCTGAGGTAAAGAGAGAAATGACACCCCAGTGAAAGGACAGCCCGGAGCCCACGGTGCGCACCAGCAGCAAACAGAGCAGGGCTAGGACCTGAAACAGCGGCCAACACCTGGAACGTCCTGGTCAGGGTGCCCTGGCCCTTGGGTGACACACAGCCAAAGGATCCCAGGCTCAGAACCTTCAGCAGAACCTTCTAGGGCCAGGCTGTTCCCAGTGGTTTTCAGGGAGGGGGACAGAACCTGCAATTGGTGCGTTCAAACCTATCTGCTCTCTCAAGTTCAGGGGTGCTGAAGGCTTGAAGAATCCCTCGTTTCAGAAACCTTAAGAGTCTCTTCGTGGTCTGGCAGAGACTTTTGGCTCCTGAGAACATCCCTAGGTTAGGAGTCAGTCAACAAACATTCACTGAGCACGTACTGTGTGCTGAGCTCCATGACAGAGACTATAGGCACAATGATGATGGGAACAAGTTCTGAGTTCCAAGTGCGGGTGACAATCAGTAAATAAGTAGATCAGGTCAGGATGTGGTATACAGAAAATTGGCTGAGTAAGTGCACCCTGCAAGCCATTCCAGATAAATAAAATGGTCAGAGGAGAACAGTTGTTTCTGAACTTGACGCAGGGCTGGATTTGTGGCCTCTCCTACTTTCTTTGAGAGGAGATAAGAAAACTCCGAACTTGTAAAGCCTTATGACAACTCCACATGAATTGCTTAAACTCGAAAAGTAGCAACAGAGCCCCCTTTAGCTGGGGATCCTCAGAACGAAATGAAACAGCTACACCAGGCAAGGTTTTACATCTCAGTGTGAGATTAATCAAGCCGTAACAGCTCACAAACTCGGACTTTTTGTAAGGGACGACTTAACGGGGTTAGAAACTGACCACCAGCTGGTGGGTAAGGAGCGGAAGATTAAACCAGAAAAGGAAACAGAGAGCAGGTAAAGAGGCGTGGGCGTGGACAAGTCATCAAAACCACTGGAAATCTGTGTGGACTGCGATACTGAAGCCGGGAAATCCTTTCGGGTGGGGCAGAAACCTGCGCGGCAGGTGCTGTTTAGAGACAGCCTGATTCACCACACGACCTTATTTACAGAAGAGGAATGGCCCGCCCAGCCCTTCCCAGTGCAGAGAGGCTGCCACAGTCAGGAGAACCACAGCCCTAAGTCCCCGCCTTCAACGCCGGAGGAGAGGGTCTCAGGAAGCTGGAGGTGAGGACGCGCCACCTTGCCTACGCAGGTTCCGTGGCATTCGGCCCCCAAGTCTCACAAGGAAGTACTGCTGAGCTCCCTTCTCCTGCACATCTATTTCCCCTGGAGCCCTGCAGATGTAATCATAAACATTGCCGGCTCAGCCACAGCCTCCTGTTCTTGGACGAACCCAGTGACTCCCGCGAAGGCTCCCCACGCTGCCAAAAACCCCGCCCCCGGCCGTAACCATGGGAACGGTGACACGCCAAGCCGGGGATTCCCGGTTCCGCCCCCCTCCCTATCAAAGACTGTTTCCCACTATCTGTCCACATGGGCGCACCGCCTCACTATTGGTCAGTGTCCCAGCACAGTGCCTCGTCCCAGCCAATAAGCGGCCTGTGCACGTGCACAGCTGCGTATCCCGATAGGTCACCACTACCTGATCACGCACTGCCTACCTGCGACAGCCGTTGCATGGGTCTCCAATGAAGTGACTCAGTAGCGACTTACAACCAATCGGCGCCAGCCAGGGCTCGCATCCGACCTATGGGCGCGCGCCGGGGGCGGGCTGTCCCGGCCAGGTTCCACTCCCAGCGGGGTTTGTTAAAGCGACAGGAGCCACGGCGCGCTAGGGTTCCTCTGGCCGCCGCACAGCTGGCACTGCGGCCCTCCATGTGCGGCTGGCGCCTTTGACACCGGCGCCACTTTGCTTCCGACCCCTGATCCGGGCACTGCCCACCTATTGGGCGCGGGCGCGGCCGCGTCGCCCGGCGGGATGGGCGGCGAGGCGAGGTCCGCAGAGGCCCTGGGCTCCGAGGGTCGCGTGAAGAGCCTGGGTCTGGTGTTCGAGGACGAGCGCAAGGGCTGCTACTCGAGCGGCGAGACGGTGGCGGGGCATGTGTTGCTGGAGGTGGCGGAGCCCGTGGCCCTCCGTGCGCTGCGCCTGGAGGCCCACGGACGCGCCACTGCCGCCTGGGGCCCCAACGCCGGCTCTGCAGCCCCGGCCTCCGTCTCGGAGGTGGAGTACCTGAATGTGCGCCTGAACCTGCGGGAGGCCCCGGCTGGTGAGCGCGGCGACAGCCCCGGTGTCCCCTCCCGGCCGCGGGCACCTCCACGGAGGGATGGGGAGGGGGCGGGCCGGGAGATGCCCACCTGCCAGGTGTGCGGCCGCGGGCTTCCGGGGGTGGGGTCCGCCCGAGGGGTGGCCGGAGCCTCAGTTTGGTCGCCGGTGACGCGCGGGTAACAATGCCTGCACCCCCACCTCACAGCACCGGGGTACCGGGGTGGGGGTGGGGGACAGCGTGTGCGCTGGATGCCTACGTCTCACCTGGCGCCCCAGGACCTTCCAGGACCGCTCCAGGAGCGAGCCGTTGTCATGGAAACCTGCGATGCACAGTCAGGAACCCAGCCCCTGGGGATCCGGGTCTTGTCCCTGCTGGTCCGAGGGACGGAGGGCGGAACCAGAGTCTGAGGTTCTGTGCTCTGGCGCCCCGTGGTTCATGGGCCTCCCCTTCTTCCCGCCCTGAATCTAGAGGCTTCTCCTCGGTTCCTGATGAATTAGCAAAACCCCTGGAAGAGGGGAGTGGGTCCGGAGGGATAATAGTTCAAAGGAAGTGCTTCTTGGCCATCACACTTGGTGTGCCTTCTCTGGGGAGCACGGGCAACTGAAAGGTTCTGCTCTCCCTTACGTTCTTTTTCTTTTTTGCTGCTTTTGTTTCCTTTTCACCCAACCCCCCTCCACCAATAGGCCTTTCCAGACAACCCGTGTCTGGGGGAAAGGTCATCCTTCCTTTCCACTCTTGTGAGGGCCGGTGAGCGGTGTAGGCCCTTCCAGAAGTCTCCATGTGGGAACCCACAGCACGGGGGTACCGCTGGGTGCATACACTGATTCCCATAGTCATCAAATCGCTAGGAACGCCGAGTGCTGGTCTTGCAGCTGGTGGACGCGATTCTGCCTTTCTGCTTCATCAGCCCAAGAGTGAAATGCACCGTATAGTTGTTTAACCCTTGCTGTACCTTACACCAAGTCGCTAGAATGTGCACTTCTGCCTTGTCCTACTGTGGAGGAGGCCGTCCATGGCTCAGGGCTCAAGGCCTGCGAGAGAATGGAGCGGTGCCCACAATTCCAGCGCGGAGAGACGCACTTGGAGCCAAAGTGCTCTGCGCTGGAACACCAAGTGCGGGGCGCCAGGGGCCGTCAGTACCTGTCTGTGCGCGCCTCCATCAGCAGTGCGGTTCCCAGGCCCAGTCAGCTCACATGCCGCCCCCAGCGGCAGCAGACCCCACCGATTTTCGGAGGGCTGCCTGGAGGAAAGGGCCAGGGAGACAGAAATAAACCGGGTTTTGTCCAGGACTTTGGACTCTGTCTCAGGGCCCATGACTACTGAGTAAATAGATATAAGATTAATAGCAGTCAGACCTGCCTAGCAAAAATATAGCCCACAAAACAAAACAAAAAAATGCTTTGGTAAAATCTGGGCTAACAAATGGCATTCCAACTCACAGGTCGGATCCTGTGTTTTCATTCTGATGGAATAGAACGTCCAAACCTAGACCACCTGAATGGCTTGCTCTGAGAATGCGTCGTGACAAAGATTGGCCAAAAATAATGTTTTACTTAAAAATCATGGTTTTAGTGGATTTCACACAGAGGAAGAAAAAAAGATCACTCCTGTTATCTGTAGCTTGGAAGAAGTAGCAAGTTCAGACAGTTGTAGATTCTTGGGGCCATTTAATTCCTAAACCTGAGTTTTAGTCACCTGAAGAAATGTTTAGGGGAGGTGCAGCTTTGGGATCTGTTTCCAGATGCCTCTGCAGATCACGCTTTGGCGTTGCTAATCTCATCCCACTGTTTGCTATCACTGTGATTGAGTTTCTTCATATGTCTGTTGAGAAACTGTGGTCGAGAGGCCAGGCAGACCGGAGAGTTGGCTTCCGTCCTGGGGCGCCCGCCAGCTGTGACAGTGCCCGGAAGTCCCTCCTCCCTCCCAAACGCTCCCCTAACTGTGCGGTGGTGTCCCAGCCCCCACGCAGGCAGGACCCTCAGCCCATGAACCATCTCCCTGTGACAGTGGTCCTCAGTGCAGAAAGAAAAGGACATGCGATTCAACTGCGGAACCCTCTAAGCAAATAGACGAGAAAGAGGAAGAAAACAGCCTTGATCCCAAATACCGTAACCCACACGTACCAACCCTCTCCACTGTTTCTCCTTTTTACGGTTTGAGGCAATTGAAAGGCTCGTTTTCAATGGCACAGTCCCCATGTAGATTTGTCTCGTCCGTGAGGCCGGTACTCCCTGGCCCCCTGGCCCTCTCTCAGTATCCCGGACCCCTCGCTCCCCACACCGGGCTGTCTCGCCCTGCTTCATGCCATTCCCCTCACGGCCCTGCCAGCCCTTATGCCCACCCCCACGGGCTCCAGCCCTCCGCGGCCCCCACTTGTGCACGAGGGTCCAGCCTCCTTCCCCCCCGCAGCTCTGTTTGAGGACCGGAGTTACCAATCCTTCCACCCGGAGTGCCTGACACCTGTGCACCCCACGTTCCGACCCCAAACGGAGTCCCCAGTTTGCACCCGCCTGCACCCAGGGTCTCCCGCTTGCGCTGCCGTCCAACGTGGGCGGACACCCTGGCGGCCTGTTCGCCCTGCCGCCCGGTCACCCACCCGTGGACTGGTCCTATTTGAGTGGCGAATATTTTGTTTCCCCCACTGAATCTCACACTGAGAACTGGGGACCGACTGGGAAGACAGCGAGCCCATGAGGTGCCTGCTTCCTGAAAGTGCAAGGCTCGAATGCTCGCTGAGGCGGTAAAGGTCTTAGAGCTCCAGGGCTGAGGTGGAATACCCCATTTCTCTAGGGACTGCTGCCTCTTAATTCTGTAAACGAATGGGTGAGTGGACATCTTCTTTTGGTGCCAAGTGACTAGGCAAAGCTCAGAGGGCGGTCTCAGCTGCACCGCCCTTTCTCCACCTGAACCCACCCGCCCCAAGGGAACTTTGCTGCCGGCCTGCGTCTGTGGGCGCCAGACCAAGGGGAGGCTCACAGGCGTCTCTGTGGAGGAGCCCCGGCCAGCCCTGCAGCGGGGAGCTGGCCCTGGGTCCGAGCAGCACGCAGGGCCTCGCCCGGTCCTCCCACGCCTGGTGCACCTGGACACTCGGCCTCCTCACCATGATCGCGGATAAGCCACTGCGGGAAAGCAAGCAGAGCTGCTGACCCAGGGCGGGAGGAAGGGGTCATGGCCACGCCTGGCCGAGACCCACTCATCCGCAGACCTTGAGTGGAAGGGACGCTTGCTCATAACTTGCCCTGCTGGTTGGCTGTGTCATGCTCAATATGGACGGTATTCAGAGTAGATTGCCCACCTCTGCCCAAGGTGTGTGCAGTCTCGTTTTTAGGGTATATTCACAAGAAATAGAACGATTTTTTTTTTTTGCTTAATTAGTTTTCAATCAAATTTAATATTGGTATCTGACGCTAGTATAATAGTGTACTCATGCTAGTGTAAGAGTGGAATAAGCACGTTTATGTATATATACGTGTGTGTGCATTTATGTATACGGGAGCTCTGGACTCTGACACTTTATGGTAGTTACTTGTGTAACTGAAGACGGAAGCCATATATGTGTGTCTGTGTGTATATATAGTTAAACTTGGTACAAACACATTCCGATTCCCTAAATCTCAGTTTACTAAACTTTTGGGGGTACACTAGATGTTACAGCCAGGAAAACCTCCTTTAAAACACACCTGATTCAGGCGGCGAACGTCTTGACCTAGTGCTAACCTTAGTTAAATAAAATCTGTTCTCTTTTTCCAGGTGAAGGCACCCTCTCATTGCCGCCTGGAAAACATGAATTCCCCTTTAGCTTTCAACTTCCATCTGAGTAAGTGAAACTCCTGTAACTGCTGTGCTTGCCCCTCCTGCCACATGTACCCCCCCCCCCCGCATGCATGGGTACAAGTACCTTCTGACTCTTGGGTGTGCACGCTTACCCTCAAGGGCCCCGAATACACCAACCGCTCACACTCGTTTCTCTTTTCACCACACCAACATGTTAAGAGCCTTTCCTGGCTTTGCTGAACTGAAAGATAAACTTAGAAATTAATGTCTTTGGCTCCATTCAGCCCTTTAGTCACGTCCTTCACCGGGAAGCACGGAAGCGTTCAGTACTGGGTGCGGGCGGTCCTGGAGCGGCCCCGGCTGCCCGACCAGAGCGCGCGGCGGGAGCTGCCGGTGGTCAGCCACGTGGATGTCAACACACCGGCGCTCTTAGTAAGTTTTCCTCCTTCCTGCCCTTCCTCCTGCCCGCCCTTCCTCCTCCTCTCAGTGGCGGCGTGTCCGCATCCAGCCAGTTCAGAGCTACTCGGCCCTGTACTTTCTGATACAATCTTGTAACCCACAGGCATTCCCTCTAAACATGAGATTCTGGGTTGAGCAAAGGACAGATCGCGTGCGTCCGTGCTACTGATCGCGTCCCGGCTGTTCTGGGCTGCTGCTGCCAAAAAGTCACACGGGCTTGAAACGCATCAATAAGGCTTGATAATAATAATAATAATGTGCTCCCACGGGGAGCGGCTGCTTGCACCAGAGCGGCCACACTCCCAGCGCTGTGCTGTTCGGGAGCAGTAATTACGGGAGAGCGGTAATCGTGCCCAGCCTGCCATTGAGGCCCGGGCCAAATTGCTGTGTCTCCTTCCATCCCGCGTGTCATTTCACAGCACTAAGTGAGTGCGCGCAGCTGTCTCGGGGCCCCTTTCACTGATCATTTCCTTATGACAGGTTTGGCCACATGAAAGCATTGAACTTGTAATAATCCCCAGAAATGCTGTAGACTGAACAGAAAGACGAGGCTTTAAGTAACAACAGAATAGGCAAGATGGGAGCTAATGAGCGAGATTCTTTTATCTCAACCCGTATTATCAAAATAATATAAAATTATACCTTATACTTTCATGATAGCTACTGGGACCTAATGGCTCTTCATTTAAATATGAATGAATTTTTTTTTAACTTCCTAGAAAATACTGGGATAATTTGAATTTTCCATCATGACACTGACGTTTACAAAGATGGATTTTTAGTGTTGAGGGTTTCTTTTTCTAGCCAGTGGTTTTAAAGATAAGGGGAAAAAAGCCTGGAGTTAGAAGTTGCTTAACTCTATTTCTGCCTGAAAATGGAAGAGAACTGACTGTGAAAATATAACAAATAGGCCCTGTTGGCATATTGGTGGCCCACATCTTAAAAGGACCAGCACCCAGCTGCCCTGCTTCAGAGCTGTGACCTGCTTAACGCTGGTTTTGAAACCTGACAAGGCTCAGTGTCTTGTGTTTCTAAACACTGCCTAGAAATGGGAGGTTAACTATTACTAATCTATTCAGGAGGCCATTGTGACAAATGATTTCAGGAAATTTCTTTTTTGCCAAAAAGAGATACTATTGATCCTTTAGTATCCTTTCGTTAAAGAACAGAGAAAACACTGAGCGTCAGGTTAGAGAAGGAACTGTGCTTTGTAACCTGAGAACGTAGAGCCTGGCACGGCCTCAGTCGGTCCGATGTAACAGAGAAGAGGGGCCGCGCCTGCGCAGCCTCTGCATCTGTAACGCCGTGCGGTGTACGGTGGGCCGGCCATCACACAAAACCCCAACCCCGCTCCAAATTAAAGACACTTGGCCTATATGCCTAACCATGCATTTTGAAGTAAGGGGAAAAGGAGGGGGTGGTTTATTCCACATTGTAAAAATGCCAAACCAAATAGAACGTTCTGATTATTGACTTGTATGCCATTTCTTCTTTGACCTGATGTAAATAGTCTTAAAATAGCACTTCTGACACGTTCATTGGCACTACCAGAGTTTTCGATTGCTTTCGTGAGGAATGGTGTGGCATTTCCCAGAAACACAATGACCGTAGGGTAAAGCAGGATGGTGTCATCCTGATTGGAATCTGAAAATTCACCTTAGTTGTCCTAATAAGGGAATGGCTTTGAGTGCGCTGTGTTTCGGTAAATATTTCACCCAGGATGTCACATGAGATAAGAAAAGTGTTCCTTGTTTTTTTTTTCTGAAAGACATTTCTTAATGAAGAATGACATCATTTCAAGTTTTATGGATTTTCTAGATGGGTTTAATTAAAGTTGTCTTCTTCTTTGAAATTTTCAAGACCCCTGTACTGAAAACGCGAGAGAAAATGGTTGGCTGCTGGTTTTTCACTTCTGGGCCGGTCTCGCTGAGTGCCAAAATTGAAAGAAAGGGTTACTGTAATGGTAAGTGAGCACTGTCCTCAAAGTTCAGATGCCGTTCATTAACACTGCTGGTTAATTTTAAGTGGTTTTAAATAGTGTGATATGTAAGTTAAAACGAATGCTTCCATTCTCAATATAAATAACTGATGTTTGACTACCTTTGAGTGGATGAGTCCATTCCAGTAGAACTCCCAGCATGCCAACTTCAGTCCGTTCCGCGAGTGACAAAGATGGGAGGTGGCCGAGCGGGAAGGGCCAGCAGCCCTGTCCACGCTGCGGAAGAATGTCCACAACAGCGCCGCTCAGAGGAGAGCGCTTGCCGTCCAAAAACACGGCCGGGCATGCTGGCTGCACGCCGGGAGTACAGTGTGCGGGCTAGAACAGAGAGCGTGAGCGAGCCCGACGGTCGGACTGACGTTAGAACTGCCGTGGGGGAGGGCCCCGCTCTGTTCGGTGGACCTGGGACCTGGGTCCTGGATCCTGGGTCCTGGCTCACTGGAAGGGAATGGGAACCTTGCCCACTCGGTCCTCGGCTTCCTTGGTGCCTTACCATCCAGCCTGTACAAGCAAAGGCCGCTTCACCTGTTGGCCGGGTGTGAATAGGGTCGGCCCTAATGAGGTTGTTAGTGATCTTTCGTACTCAGCAAGTTACTCTACCATTTCCTTGTGTGTCCTTCCTTCATTCTTAAAGATACTGGTAACTTACATAACTTTGGAATTGGTGATCTAATAATATTGCTACATCAGGGAAGTGAATGGCGCAATAATTTATTAGAAAACAGCATCTGCCCCAACCTGCAGTTCCCATTTCCCCAACTCGGATTTACAACACAGGGCTTCCGTCCGGGCTGCTCAGTTTGCTGGCGCCTGCCTTCCAGCTTCACCTGCTAACAGCTTGACCGCACTGTGGTGAGCACTTTCTGGAAGGTCTCTGAAGGTTTTCTGGTTTCTTTTCAGGGGAAGCTATTCCAATCTACGCAGAAATAGAGAACTGTTCCTCCCGGCTGGTGGTCCCCAAAGCTGCCATCTTCCAAACCCAGACGTACCTGGCCAGCGGGAAAACCAAGACCGTCCGGCAGGTGGTGGCGCACGTGCGCGGGAACCACATCGCGTCCGGGAGCACCGACAGCTGGAACGGGAAGATGCTGAAGATCCCGCCCGTCACGCCATCCATCCTGGACTGCTGCATCCTCAGGGTGGACTACTCCTTAGCTGTAAGCGCAGCTCTCCGCACAGTTCAAAGTGTGCCGGGCGGGGCGGTACCCGTGTCTCGGGCCCGCGGACGTGTGCGTTTGAGACCCGGGGAAGCGTCCTTCCGGGTCAGCAGCGTGAGGGCGGATGGCGGGCCAGATGGAAACTGGCCTTCGTTTCCCATCGAAAACTAGCGCCCTGTGGGGTCTCGTTACGCGGCGTGCGAGAATCAAGGTGCGTCCGGGCGCTGGCGGCATTGAGGATGCGCTGCATTTGCTCCAGTTGCTGCGTGAGCCGCGCTGGCTCACAGTGAGGCGGGCTCAGGCCGCAGCTCGCCGGCACGCGGGGGGCCCTGTCCTTTGTGGGCTCTCCCTGGGGCTGGTTCCTCGTTTTCTCAGGTCTAGACAATGTACAGCTGTCGTGGGGGGAGGGGGGGTGGCAGGCGACAAAGACATTTCTTTCTATGAAAAATCATCAGCTCTTCTTACTACGGGGTTTAACTTTTTTTTTCCTTTCTGTCTTGTGTCTGTCTGTCTGGCACGTCAGGTGTACATTCATATTCCTGGTGCTAAAAAGCTGATGCTGGAGCTGCCCCTGGTGGTCGGCACCATCCCGTACCACGGCTTTGCCAGCAGGAACTGCAGCGTGGCCAGCCAGTTCAGCGTGGACGTGAGCTGGTGGGCGCTGGCGCTGCCCGAGCAGCCGGAAGGTAGAGGTTCTGGGGTTCTTTCAGGGCAGGCTGTGCACACAAAGAACCTACTACGTGCTCAGGTGTCGCCCCGCTGCTGCGGTAGCTGCCCTCACTCTCGTTCCCAAACACCCGGAAACGCTGCTCCTGGGGGCCCCCTGGGAGTAGCTCCTCCAAAGCGCGAGGCTGCCGGCGCCAGGCCCAGGAGTGAAAGCCGCACGCCCGACTCCGGTTCGCACCAGGGGGACGACAAGCACCGTGTCCCGCCCGTTCTGTAGCCCCAGTCCCGGGGCGCTTTTTAACCTGTACTACACCCCGTGTGTCTCAAAGGGAGAGCATATCATCAGCGTTAGTAGCTTAACCAAAGCCGGCTCTACTAAACGGGAAAACTCCCATCGTTCTACCGCGACCTTTAGAGAGCTGGCCCGCCCCCCCCCCCCCCCGTGGCGTTTGGAGGGCTCGGTGGGCGGGTGCTGCGGGACTCTCAGCCCGGCCCTCCCTGTTGCAGCGCCCCCGGAGTACGCGGACGTGGTGTCGGAGGCCCTGCGGCCCGCGCCGCCCGGCTGGGGCGCAGAGGCGCCCGGCCCGGCCTTCGCCTGCATCCCGGACTTCCGCCTGCAGCCGCCGCCGCTGTACTCGGAGGTGAGCCAGGCGCAGGGAGGCGGTGCCGCTTGCGCTGCGCTGCTTGGGAACCCTCCTCTGTGGGTCTCTGTGGCTGCTCCTAATCGGCAGGGGATGCACACCGTAAAACCGCTTCCTACGGCGGCGACAGGCTGTCACTGTGTCGTGCACCGTCCCTGTCACCTGCCTCGTGCTGAAGCGCGGGCTGCTGTCCGCGTGTCTGGCAACGACCCCCGGCTCCGAGCAGTTCGGGGCGCCCCCCACAGAACCCGAGAGAGTCGTGGCGAGGACGCTGCACTAGTAATCCGCCTGCTCTCCCTTTCAGGTCGATCCACATCCCAGCAACGCAAGAGAGGCCCGGCCCGTCTCCTTCACGCTATGAATGTGCCGCGGAAGTCACTGTGATCGCCCCCAAGGGAGAGTGCCGGCTTTTCCCCTGCCTCTGGGCACGCGGGAGGGGAGATTCGCTTCAGAACCCAAATGAACATCAGCACCGAGAAATTAAAGAGCACGTGAACCATCCAGCAGGCTGGCGGGGCCGTGTGTCCCCTTTGAAGAAGTCACAGAGTGCGGTGGGAGCCCCAGATGGCGACAGAGGAAGAGGAGGGGCCCGTGCTGACCGCGTCCCGTGTGACCAGCAGCAGCGCTATGCGAGGGTTCTCAGAGCGGGGCGAGGGCACCCCGGGCGGGGCCCTGACTGTGGAGAAGCCGGGGTGTGCAGGGCAGGAGGCGGCCCAGTCCAAATGCCGACTGAGACCCCCGGGGGACAGGGCGCGCCCATCCCCCCCCAACGTCCCGTCGGTCTGCGGTCCACGGAGGACCCGTTCCTGAGACCGAGGCGGTGGGAGGCCCTGAGGAAGGAACCGTTTCCACTCTCTCTGGGCTCGTTTACAACGTCGTTTACATCGGCGGTGGAGTGTCGGGAGCCCGAGAAAGGGCCCCTTGCGAGGCATGAGCGCAGAGGGGAAAGATGCGTCCCACATGCGGAGGATGCCTCCTGCCGGAGGCTGTGACTGGCACCCTCTAGCACTGGAACGGATGCGTGTGTGACACACCAGACAGAGAAGGGGAGGCTAGTCCTTGGGTTGCCGTGACGCCGCCGCCAGAGAGCGGGACAAGGGCTCGTTCCTCACCTACCTCCAGCGGGCGGTCGGAGCTGTTCTCCAACTCGGTCCGACGGGTCTTGGGGGGGCCGCCCCTGCTCACCTGTCACTGCACTGGAACCGAACCTCGGGGAGCCCCTACACGGTTGGCATTAGATGGGCGTCGATGTAGGTAAACCAAAGGGTCATTTCAAAAGAAAGGCAAAACTGAAAGAGGGTAGAAATGCCGTTTTTTAAAAAGGCAGGGACTTGTGTCCCCTGGGGGCAGTTACTGCCTGGTACCTTGTCAGTCCGATTCCTTAGCACTTCTCTGGAAACTGTGATTTTATTGTTCTGGTGCAATATTTTATTAGCATTTCACCTCGGGCTCCTGTGACCGAAGGGATTATGTTCCTGCCCAAGGTCCGAGGAGCGCTTTTTCCTGTTCCCCTCCGCCCTCCTGGTCTTAGTGGCTTTGGCCTCTGCTCTGCTGGCTTGGGAGCCGGGAGCACTTCTGCACAGGAGCGGGGGAGGCCGGGTGCCCGAGGTGGGGTCGGGGGTCCACTGAGGGTTTCCTTTGACGGAGAAATCCTGGTGCTTCCCACGTGGAACACGGTACTTCACTCCACAGAACAGTACGTTCAGTGAGAAAGAAAAAAATTCTTCCAAGGTTAAATGTTGTATTTAAAACTTAGTTGGCCGTTGATTGGATCAGGGATTTTTCTCCGAAAGGGAGGTGGCCAGGTGTGTTCCCGCCCCTGGACAGACCTCTCTCCTCTGCAGTACGGTTGGCATCACACGTTTCTCGGCAGAGGCCACCGTGTGAAGTCGGTGCCGACGCCCGCGGCGCTGACCTTGCCACCACACTGTTCCCTGCCTCGGTTTTTGATTGTGCTTGTTTTGGTGTGGGTTTTAAACCAGATGTGTGTACGGAAGTTCTGTCCAAACCGTTTTTACTTTTAAGAAAGTCATCTTCCATTCTTGGCTGACTTCTGATCTGTGACTCACGAGGCACCGTCCCTCCCCCGGACATGAAGACAGAGTGAGGTGCGGTGGAGCCGTGCAGGGGAGAGAAGGCCCTAGTCAGCTCCAAGCAGAAAAGCACCTGCTTCCCACCGCCCTTAGCTGGGGGGGCTTCACCGCCGCCATCAGTGGGGTCACGAAATGAACAGAAAGCGGAAGCACAGCCAATGCTATAGCTCTTCAGAGAATGTGAAGCACAGCGTGCCTCACTGAGCCCACGTCGGTGGACCTGACGTCTGGCAGTGGGTAGAAACTGCGTACCTTTTCCCAGTCAAGAAAGTGTTTCATGAATGTAGCCAGTTCTGCACTGGAACAGAATACTTAGAAATGAAGGTAAAAATCTAGCTGCTGTATTTGCTTGTATCGTCCATTGTGTAGTTTGCAAAGAGACGGTGGCCTTAGAACTTTCTTTTCGATGCAAAAATGCTGAAATTGAAAATGTGCAGCTTTTCGCGCACACAATCCTTCTGTGGGCAGACCTCTGATTTTCATTTCATTTTTGCCCAGTAAGAAACTCAGTAGGCAGGGGTTCTGTTTCTGCAAGTGAAAAGCTTTTTTTAATTTTTTTAATTGAAAATGTAACAACTGAAGCCACGGGGGGAGGGGGGGAATGTATTTTGTACTCTTGTTTGAACCCTATGGGTTCCTTTTGTTAATAAACCGATTACACTGAGGTGGGAGTTGCTCGTTTGGTTTCCTGTCTGTAGGACTGCAGCTTACATTGTTTCCAAAGGAAGGGAAATCGATACCACACAGTAGGACTGCAGCTTACATTGTTTCCCACGGAAGGGAAATTGACACCACACACAGTAGGACTGCAGCTTACATTGTTTCCAACAGAAGGGAAATCGATACCACACAGTAGGACTGCAGCTTACATTGTTTCCAACAGGAGGGAAATCTATACCACACAGTAGGACTGCGGCTTACATTGTTTCCAAAGGAAGGGAAATCGACACCACCCACAGTAGGACTGCCGCTTACACTGTTACGGAAGGGAAATCGATACCACACAACACAGTCTTATGGCTGTAAAGACGCTTTCCTTTCTGGTGCTGTCCCGAGGCCAGAAGCAGCCCCTGGCAGCGGTGGGGGGGGGGGGGGATCTGAGCCGGCTTCCTCGTGGGCTGTTTCCCCAACATCATCAGTTTTTAGCATTCCATGAAGCAAAGCGGTTATAGGATGAGTGAATAAGCTTAAGTTCTGTTGGTGGTTGGGACGGCATTAGCTGCCTTTATTCCCAAAGGACCGTGGCCACGTTTTAAAGCTTCTGGAGTGTTTGTGGCGTTGGCCCAGAATCTCCCCACGACTGAGTCAGTGGGGCTGGTGGGCAGCCGGTGGACCCTCACTGGCCTACGTGAGCCCCTCCTGTCGACCTGAGCACTCGCATGGACAGGAGTCATGTGCTTTATACAAGGGATTCAAAAACCACCCAGACCCTCTGCCCTGGAAGATTCACCTTAGCTGACTGGTTAAAAAAAAAAAAAAAAGCCCAGTAATCTACTCTTCAGGTGTTTGTAACGTGAGACCCGCGCTAAGTAATAAGTAAGTGGTGTCTGCGTCCTCGTCTGTGATGCACACGAATTGAGATGTGTCTCGTGCAATGAGTACTAACACGCAGTTCGGGTTTCTGTAGTTGACACTATAAAGTTGTGGACTATAAAATTTAGAACTAAGCAGGCCATTACAGAGAATTGAGGACAAAGCCCTTGCGCTGCCAAGGAGGACCCCCGCGCCCAGAGGTGCACCCTGGAAGTCTGGCCTGCATGCTCTGAGATCCCTGCTCACTCCCACACTCCTGGTTCCGCAGCTTTCACAGACGCTGCGGGGCAGTGACAGCTTTAATTCCACAGGGGAAGCCTCTCAGACCTGGATCGAAGCACGTACGCTGAACAAAGTCTTTGCTATTTACATCTAAAGCCCCGACTCTTGAAAGGATACCCGTCTCTGACCGAATTGCTTCCTAAGTGTGTTTAGTTAGTAGCTGGAACCCTTTCTTCGGCAGAGACGTGTTTCTCGCTCTAGATTCTGAAATACTTGCAGACTCCCGAGAAGTTGCAATTTTAGCAGAGCGGTCCTGTGTGCCCATCACCCGATCTCCCCCACAGGTACATGCAACTGTACCACATTCTCAACATCAGGAAATCGGTGTTGACACAATGCGTGCAATCAGCCCGAGCCCGGGCCTTGCACGGGGATCCCTCGGTTCTGAATGCATGCAATGTTCCGGTGTGTGCTTCTGTGTCTCGTCTGTGACATTTTATCACATGTCTCGGTGCGTACCATCCCCACGATCCAGATGCAGGACTCCGTCACCACGAGGAAAAGCCCTGTGCAGTCGCGCCCTTCACTGCCCCGGCCCCCGGTCCACCTGTCGTCCCCTCCTCCCCCCGTAATTTTGTCATCTGGAGGACGCTAGGTAACAGGAGCCACTCAGTGCGTGTCTCTTTGGGGGGCTTCCCCACTCAGCATAACACCCTTCAGGTCCCGGTGAGTTATCAAGAGTTTGTGCTTTTCAGGTTGCAGCTGAGACATTTTAAAAGAAACAAACTGACGTATAAAATTCCATTTCACAACTTTCACTTGCAAAAAAAAAAAAATACGTTGACAGTTATGTGCATACAGTACCTTTGTAAATAGTTCAGTTCTGAATTTGGGAACTACTTTTTATGCTGAATGTGTAAAAAGGCAGGTCTGCCCAAAGTTAGGGGCTCACTTTGAGCTTATCTAAGCCCTTGAAGGAGTCTTCCTTTAAATAGCAAGCTGTTGTATTGTAAGGAGCAAAATACACGCATATTTCTGTGAATGTATAAACCAAGGAGAAACTACCTTGGGCTGTTTATCCTATCAAGCTCCTGAATGTGGTGAGTTTAATGCAGATTTCACAGGAAAGAAACTACATTTGCCTTTGTGTTTTTGCACTAAATTCTGTTCTTTGATTCCTTTCTTCCTGGTACCATTTCCTAATATCTGTGATGAAAAGCCCCCTTGGAAGCTGAGAAAATTTAACTCTAAAATACATAGTGATTCTTAATGAAACAATACTGTGAAGCACGGACTCACTTATTAACAGTATTAAACTCTTCTAGGTAGGGGAACTCCCTGTACAAAAGCCATGAACAGACGAGCGTACGGAGTGCTTCTCACACAGGACGTGAGTCTCAGCAATGAAAGGAGGCAGCGGCGCACACTCAGTGCGCAGGGGAGGGCAGACGGAAAGCCGCAACGAAAGCCCGTGCCCAGAATGTCACTGTCACTGAGTCCACGGGGAAATGCCGCTTAGGCAGAGCGGCTCCTGTGTCCCAGTGGGAGGTTCTTCCCCACTCCAGTGTCAAGGAACCGAGAGGCCCGGCCCGGGCAGGAGGAGGTGCCTCAGGAAGCACCTCCAGGTGAGAACCAGTGAAAACGGAGCAGGTCCTCTCAGCTTGCAAACGCCCCCGCCCCCCCTGCACACATTCACACACGTGCACACACTTGGGCACCCCAACCCGCACCCTTTCGTCTCACCGTGACCTTCACACCTGGGTCTGCTGACTCACAGAGGAATGCAAGTTCTGCTACACACGGCAAAAACAGGCTCCCTGTTCCGCGGGGACTGGCGGCCAGCACCCCGCCTGTCTCCCCCCGACATGCAAGCTCGCAGGGGCGTCGGAGACAGTGCTGAACGAGCAGACTGAGGGTGGTGGGGGCCAGCGGTTAATCTTTTTCTTTAAAGTAAAAGTGACTGCCTGACACCACGGTCACTGACCCGCCTGGCCGCAGCCCTGTATCCGTGCAGTAACTAAAGGACACGGAAGCCCCACACTAGGTAACACTACCCGGGCCTACTGTGTTCATTGTACAAGGCACACGCGCACACACTCTGCCAGACCGTGAAGGCGCCGTCTGAGTCCACAGATAAGCCTTCGAGGCTGGATCGCTCGGGGGTATTTGCACCACCGCAGACCCTCACACTTGCCTGCACTGGTGGGCCACGGGGACCCAAGCGCAGGGTGAAGGTTGATGGCCCGCAGTTAGCTAGCTTCCTTCAAAACACGGCGCGAAGCCACAGCGGCTGCGCTTCTCGAGTGGAGACTTCAGCCCACAGGCGGGACAGCTCAGCAAACGCCGCTTTGTTTGTACAGCCACTTTTATCTCGCCCGGCGCGTCAAGCAGCCTAGGTGACGACGTCAGCAGATAGCGTATCTCCTGAGAGTGGCAGGGGCTCCTCAGAGAAACCGGGCGTTTGTAGCAAAATCAACGGCACTGCACCCAAAGCCACTTCACGGCCACCAGCTCAGCATTGTCCTCCCCCAAACGCAACGAACAAAACGGCATCCCCCTGCCCGTGGGACGATACCTGACGCCGTGTCTGCGTGGGAGTTTCTGAAGGCTCTGCTTCTGGTCACGATACGGAAGCCCCTCGGGGAAGCTCTGAGTGGGTGGGTGGGGGCCCGGAAAACTGCAGGTGAACCTTCCTGGTCCTGCCTTGCCCAGCATGCACACCGGGGCTGCAGCTTCCCCCTGACCAGCGCAAGACAAACAGCCCCTTGGTCGCTCCAAGGCCGATGGTGCAGGGAGCTGGTGGGGACAGCTGGCCCCAAGCCTGCTCTGAGCCTGGGCCCCTGAGCACGGCCTTGCAATGCCACTGCCTTCCGCTGTCTTCGCACAAAGGACTGGGCACATGCCCCCCCGCCCCCCGCCAAAACGCTCCCCAACCATTTCCCAGGTGTCTGCACCCTTCAGCGAGCCCCAGCTCAGGGCCACGCTGGGGTCCTTCCTTCTGCACCACAGAGGGCAGAGTCACCGCGTGGCCGCAGGAGGGAGCTCAGAGTGACAGATGGGGCGGAGGAGCAGGCCAGGCCACTGCTAAGTCCGCACGCACGTGTCTTTCCGAAACACCCAAGCCCCGTAGGGAGGCAGGAGGGAGAGGCTCTGAGCACGTGGTTCTGACCACAAGGCCAGGACCGGGGACCCTCAGGCCACTAAGGAGAAGCACAGGGACACTTGTCCAGGTCTCTGTAGGAAGGAACCAGGCACCGATGGACCCACGGCCTTGCCTTGCTCATCTCCTTGGTTCTCACTCCCTGTTCCACAGCGGGCTGGGCTCACAGGGAAGCACCCAGTGCCCAGCGGGGGGAGAAAGACGTGGGGAGTGTGGCTGACGTAGCTTCTGTCTTCTTACCACCTATTTGGCTGGGTTGAGGGGTCCAATCTCTCGCATGAGCTTCTCCTACCAAAGGCCACCCTGGGTGCCTCGCACAGGCTCAGAAGCGCAGGGGATTTTTATATTTATTACAGAGAGAGGCAAGCATCCGTTCCGCCTGTTTCCATAAACACAGACTGGCAATTAATGTGTTTGGTTCAAAAGCCTTCAAACATTTGTACATCCATTTGCACGTTTAAATGGCTCTGCCTAACAGTCAGGCAGGTGGTTAACTATATGTATATTAAATTCATAGAGAAACTGGTAATTTTCCATTGTAATTGTCAGTTCACAGTTTACATGGTAAGAATTTTTTTAATAGACCCATTAGCTGATTTAGTTAGTTGGGGTTTTTTATAAATCACGGTTTATTTGCTTATGCCACTTACAAAGGCGGAATTTTCAGGGTTCTCTCATGAATCAATAAATGTTTACTTTGGTCTTTATTCTACCCAAGTGCCAAGTTTGACAATGGATGAAATATCATCAGGCTTTTCTTAAATAGCTGTTTGAATGCGGATGCTTTATTAGCTGCTTTCTTTAGTATTATTACTCAGATAATGGCAGAAGAGTCTATTCATTGGCTATTAATGTGTTTCTATCAATAAAGTCCCAACAGGCCTGGATCGCAGCCCCTTGGAATTCTGCAGGGTAGCGTGCTTCCCCGGTAATATCTTCCGACAAGAGAAACTCTGGAGCCAATGGAGATCGGTCCCATTTTTCTAAATGACACCCTTTAAAAGCAAAACTCTCAAATGTACGGCCCTGGCATGCGCATAATAAAACTTGATGGTTCTGTCGCCACTGATAATATTTCTCTTTCCTCGGCAAGAGGAAGCGTTTAACTGCCTCTCGCTTGGCTTTTACGGCGCAGGAGGCAAGCGAGGCGGAGCTGCGCTGGGAGCCGTCCTGAGAAGCAGCTTCGCCCTCTCTACTCCCACCCCCTCGAGCCCTTCCTGGGTTTCTCTCCAAACAGGATCAGGCAGCACTTCCCATCCCCAAGGTGTGTCGAGGGGGCTAGTGGAGGATTTTCTGGTAGTTTCCAAATACCTGGAGCCCCCAACGGTCTCCTCCTAGCCTGCCGTGTCTGTCACTGGGTGCCCCCTTCTCGACAACCCCCTCTTGGTCCCCAGCCACCTGGGCGCAGACCCCTTGAACAAGATGAGAAACGGGAGGCCCTCACCGTGCTTCCTGTGGCCCCGCCAGAGTGTTCCCACGCCAAACAGACGGGCTGTGTGATGACAGACCCCTCCGGGGGGCACTCAGGTGCACGCCCTGGAGTTGCTCAGCTGCGGGCGGACGGACAGACGTCGGCAGACGGCACCACAAAGAAGTGTCGGATCTCAGACCCCAGGGACATCACGGACCACGGGGTGCCCCGGCGCTGCCCTCTAGTTTGAGCAAACTCCCCATGACTCCCTCCTGCTGGCCCCTGAACGAAGCGGCCACTGCAGGCAGCCGGAAGCCCCGCTCATTCTGCAGCCCTGTGCCGACCCCACTCGCCAAGGTCGGCAATCCAGAGGTCTCTCTCCGCTTGTGTCCATGGAGATTGCCAAGTGGGAAACCACCGAAGGAAAAGGGTGACGTCCTTCTCAAAAGACAGGCTTTTGGGCAGAGGACAACAGCTACGTCAGAGGGTCATCTAAGAGGGGGGAGACCCCACACAGACAGAGACTGGGACCTGCCTGCCGGCTCTGCAAATAGGGGAGGGCCTCCGTCTGCTCAGCTACGCAGTGGGGGTCCGCACGCAGTCTCACGGATGTTCGTGGGCCAGCACAGACCTCATACGGTACGGAGCTCAGTAAATGCCGGATGAATGTGGGGAAGTCACGTCTTTCATCCCCTTCCGCCGTGACAGGGGGGAAGTTAGGTGCCAGAGAGTTTTGGCATCCAAACCCCTCCTCCTCTGCTTTCCCTGGAACTGCCCCCCAAACTACCCTCTCTTCTTCTCCCTCCGCAGTCCTGGGGCCCAGCGCCACCGCCGGCTTCTCCCCAGCACATGCGGCGGGACCACTCGGGAAAGGGGTGTGGGGGAGGGGCGGGCTTGGGGAGAGCTGCTGTTTGCGCTTCTAGCAAAGATGGCAGCACGCAGCGCTGAGGACATCAGCAGCACTTGAGAGCCTGTGTTGGGTAGAAAAGGAGAGAAAAAATAACACCAACCGTCACCTTCCATGGGGAAGTATGTCTACAGCAAAAAGATCAAGGCTCTTTAAATATTTTTAATACTACATCTGGATTTTCAGGGCCATTTATGCATGACTATGTATAGGTGCAGGAAGCCCCTGCTGCTGTCCATTCAGGGATATTGCTGGAACATTCTGGAAACGAACATCTGGGCACAGCTCAAACTTTGGGCAGGCTGGTGCTTGAACTCAGCAGGGGTCAGGACGTCCAGCTGGAGGAGAACTGAGCAAATACCACTCCCCTTTTTGAGCCAACAGCCGCTATAGTTTATCTCTCTTTAGCCTTAAGACAACCCTGCTAAGTGATTATGACGCCTGTCCTTTCACATGTGAGAAACCCAAAGGTCGAGAGCTTCGGAAATGGCCTTGAGGTTCTCAGAGGCGGTCAGCGTTGGATTTTGTGTAAACGCCAGGCTGTGTTGACCTTAGCACCCCGCTGCCGCGCCTCCAGACGGCGTGAGGGTTCAGGGAGAGACAGACAGGCCCGCAGAATCCAGAGCCTCCTGCTGCTGGGCACGCGGGAGGCACCGGGGAGGGGGGTGGTCAGAGGGCGAGGGGCTCAAGGCCACCCCGAGGGGCGTGGCCGGTGGCACACAGGCGGCTGTCCCCCGGCGCTCTGCAGGACGGAGGCAAGCTGCCCAGCGCAGAGGTGGCGCCGGGGTGAGCCTGCATGTCTGTCCAGCAAGAAGCCGAGCGGCTGACCAGGGACCGCTGCTCTTTCGCCTGTGAAAGTGAAAGCTGAGGAACAGCAAAACACAGACGGGATGCACGTGTGCACAGGAGAGGGCGCGTCTGCCTGCGGTTCTCCGTGGAAACGTGCGGAAGGGGCGTGTGGACGAAGGAGAGAAGCACAAACATGGTCGCGTGCCTCGGGGAAGCAGCCCCGGGAAGGCCACTTCGGCGGCCAGGAGACCAGATGAGGCCGCTGCGGCTTTCCTTTCTCACAACGGTGCGCCTGTCCGTCCGTGTTTGCACTGGGGGAGGGGCAGAAGGGGTCCGACCGCGTCTTCTCTCTGCCATTGCAGCGTCCGGCCTCTTCCCGGCATCAAACAGCAGCCCCCCTGCCTCCTGTCGGGGCGCACAGAGAAGGGGCCCTGAGACAACGGACACTGGTTTGCCCACAAATGGGGAGGACACCCAGGCTAGAGACGGTCAGGGATCTGCCAAGGTCACAGCCTCCCGTCTGGCACTTCCCACGCTGTGACCTTTGGCTGTCAGAGCTGAGGTGCCCGGTGCGCAGACCCGGAGGGGAAGGCA
>PVJI01019412.1:0-31107 GCA_004026765.1 Micronycteris hirsuta | reverse complement strand
CTACCGGGGAATTCAGATCAGTCACAGCCAAGACGCTTCTGAGGTAAGCAAGCAAAATACAACCAGAGAAACAAAATAGAACCAGAGTCATTGAAGTTTAGAACATTCTGGCAGTAACCAGAGGGGAGGGGGAAGGGGAGAAGGGGGACAAGGGTATTCAGGAACTGCTATAAAGGACACATGGACAAAACCAAGGGGGGCAGGGGAAGCAAGGGAGGGAGGTGGGTTTGCCTGGGGTGGGGTGGGGGGAGGGTAAATGTGGACAACTGTAATTGAACAACAATAAAATAATTTTTTAAAAAAGGACAAAAGTAGTACTAACTTCAGAAGATCACAGTGAGGATTAAATAAAACAATTTATATAAAATGCTTGTTATATAGAAAGATTTCAAAATGCTATTATGATTTATCTGCTCTTTATATGTGTCCTAAATCTGAATTTGGCTAACTTAACTTAGTGGGACAATTTATGGAAAGCCAAACGTTTTTGGGTCCAACTTGACTTCCATGTAATTCCAACGAAATAAAATGTAAGTTGGTCACTAGTTGTTCCTGCCTAGTCTTTTGCATCATATAAGTAGCGTCTGTTGAGAAACATAGCTGCTGAGCGTGGGCCTCAGGTTGGGTCCGCAACCCTGGTTCAACCTGAAGTGGCGAGTTCTTTCTCTGTCCCAGTTGCATTAAGGAAGAATGTGACCTTCGGAGCCCAGATGCTGGGTTTAAATCCAAGATTCACTGCCTCTTCCCCAGTGTGCCAATGTACTGAACCACTCTAAACTCATTTTCTAAGGTGTCTGGCACATACCAAGCATTAAATAAATATAAATGATCGTTATTAGTATGGGACAGTAGTAATGAAATCAACTGCAGTGACTGGTGGCCTAGCAAGGTCCTCACCAAATATCAGGACTGCCATGAATGTGAGGTCGCATGGGTATAATCTGAACCTCTACACATTACACGTCTAAGCATTCATTCCCTTGGTCATTGACAAGTTTTTAAAAATACCTATGACATTCAGATGACCATGTTAAGAACTGTAAGGAACCAAGAGATGAATAAAACATATATCAGTTCTATAATAAAAGGCTGAAATACTCAAAATCCCAAACTGCACAAGGAGAAGTCTTTTTGGAATGGATAGTGTTATTAGCTCCATATGACAAGATGCATAAAACACAATCTCAAACTAAGGTAATCAGGAAAATGCGTTCCCTTCCACCCACACAAATAGGTCAATTCCCAAATTATGAGTGTCATAAAGTTGCTATCAAAACACTGATGCCCGAAGTGTTACAAGTGTGCATGTGCTGTAAGAGGACATTATCAACGTTGTTCTTAACCGTGTTAGTAGACAGACTCGGCACGGCCACATCAACGCAAGACTGTTACTACATATGTTCCTCAGTGGGAGGAGGAGAGGAACTAGGAACACATAGCCGTACGCACTGGATATATTTAGACATGAAATGCAGAAACACAGAGTCAAAGACACACAAACGCAGGCGGAGGGCCCCATAGGAACGTTTGGCTCTGATCTCTCTGTGAACTTCGAAGTCAGACTGACATGCTTTCAAATTCTAATCTTCTCTCTCTTCAGCTACTTGAACTAGGATAGACTGTTAAAGTTCTCTGGGCTTCAGTCTGTTCATCTGTACAATGGAAGGGATGTTGGGAAGACTGTGTGGAACAGGTGCATGTACGGAAATTGCCTAAAGTAGGATATAGCATATTGTAAGCCGTCAAAAAAAAAAGGTATCTATTATAATGATTAGTTTATCATTAGTGGTCAATTTCAAGCATTGACTTAAGAATGACGGCCCACCTGATGGTCCCCTGGGTCAGAACAGGCATGCTTGAGGGCTTCATCATGGGCAAAAGGACAGCAATGTTGCTAAGGAGCCCTGCGCTTGAGTCCCAATAGCTGCCTCTGGTGACTGCCTGATTGCCTCAAGTTTTGATTTGGTTTCTCCTCTGGACTTCAAGGGTCTCTTTTTTTCTTGTATGAACACTGCTGTTCTACCTGCTTACAAATCAACACTCTAGATTCCTAACTATCCCTGAGGTCTGAACGTTATCTTAGGTGAATTACTCAGTTCCTACCTGGATATTCTTTCTGTCCCATCCTCTCTGCCTTGTGTCTCAGGAGAAATGGCTGCAGAAGACTCTGGGGGATCCGTGTTTATGTCATGGAGTTGTATTCCCATTTCAAAATCCTCTCTCTTCATCTCTCTGCACTTAGGACCCAGCAGCACAAAGCGGAAGGAAGTGGTGGAGGAGGAGCGAGGCCTAATTGGCAATTCCTGCTTGGACCAACAGACTCACTGTTTGCTTTGGAAAGAAAATGGCCTGAATGCTTTCACCACTGTTTGCATGAACCTACCAAGTATCTGATCCATCCAATTACATCCCATAGTAAGGGCTGATGGATATTAAAATTACATGGGTCAGGGCTCAAATACAAGTGCAGTTCTCTCAGCTTGAGTTAAATCAAGTATTTACTTTGAGACCAAAAGTACAAATTGTGAGCTGTTGAATCAGCTGGGGTTCTCAAAATAGAATTTGACCTGAATAGAGATAATTCCATGAAAACACTACTGGAAACCAAAATACTTATCTAATCTCTAAGTCTGGCAAAACGTACAGCATTACTGATCGCTGGTACTGGTGAAAGAGTCTTAATTTTTATGTCTAGAGGAAATTAAGCCAAGAAAAAGAGTACCATTTAGTTCAGAGAAAAGATGTTCATACATTTTATATTTTAAATGATTCCATTTGAGCACTTGGAAAATTAAAAGGCCTTTAGCCAAAAACAGCTCTATGTCATTCGGCTACGCAGAGCTTAACTAAAGCTCGGCCTTATCTAACTTCTCAGAAATACACTAACCAGAGACTATGTAAGAGTTCCAGAGCTAGCATATGCCTACAAGGGATTAGAGAGAAACCAGAGAGAGGAAAAGCAATTTACTCATAATGGAAAGTATAATGGTTATAGATACCAAGAATGAAAGCCCATTCCAGATTGTCAAAAAGAGCTTCGGGCTTGCCATCACTAAAAGACCCTTCCAGGAGGGGCAGGAAGAGCTCCAGCAATTCTTAATAATAGTGAGAAGTGGGATTCCTCTCACTTCTCACTGTTAATTCTTCCATGTAATTCCAACTAAATAAAATGTGTGTTGGTCATTAGTTGTTCCTGCCCAGTCTTTTGCATCCTGTCAATAGCATCTGTTGAGAAACTTAGCTGCTGCGTGAAAGCCCATCTTTCCTAACAGTTAAAAGCACACAGTCCAATGAGGAAGAAAACAGCCAGTAGTTTTCAGAAAACTATGTCTATTTTTACTTTTATTAACGGAGCGTCCAAATCCAATATTATTAGGGCAGGCTTTTAAAACAGACAACTAGCTAGGAAGTATGGCTTCAGGAAGTATGGCTCATCCTACCTACATACATGTTTTTTCAGTTTTACAATGATTATTGTTTCTTGAAATAATGGATATGCATTGAAGAAAAATGAGAAAATACGGGTACGCAAAAAGAGAAAAAAGCTAAAGTGAGAGGTGGGGGTGCGCAAGTCAGGAGAGAGTAATGGCAGAAAAATGGGGACAACGGAAATTGAATGGCAATAAAAAAATAGGAAACAAAACAAAAATATATTTAACTTTTCATTTTAAATTATCCATAATTTTAACATAATTATTCACAGTTCCATAAAAAAATAGCTAAAACCAAACCATAATCTTGCACGCCCAAGCCATAGCTAACCACTGCTAATATTTTGGCGTATAAAACTCCTGCTGAGTGAAGAGTGTGTGTTTGTATGTTCTCCATCCAGTGGGTCAAGGCCTAAAACTATATCTTTCTTGAACTTAGTTTTCTTTGTCTAAGTCAAATAGGAAATTGGTCCCCTAAAAGGGGACCTTCATTGACCTTTAGCAGTCATTCACACCTTTATGGAAAGGACATCATCAGCTGCTTTCGGAAAAGCTAGCATGAGTCATTGGAAGTAGAAATTGGAGTTCAGGGCCATTGGTCACCGAAGTTCAAATGCTTAAGTGTGGGCTGGGGCAATAAAAGACAGAAAAAGGGGATGCTGATAGGTGGAAAGCCAACACGACCTTCAGAATGATGCTGACAAAGGTCAGCCCTAGGCATGGCAGTTAAACCTTAGAGACCAAAAAAACCCCAAGATTCAGAAACAGTTGCAAATTCTAAACTGCAAAGAAAATGTGAGCAACTCTCAACTGAGTTTGTCAGAGATTGTTTTCCCTACTGAGATGACATTTACAGTTTTATTTTACAATATGTCACTTCATAAATTTAGACTTCAGTCTCTTCTGCAACCACCATGTCATATGTCATATTAAAAATAAATAGAGGCATACATGTGTATATGTGTGTCAATGTGTGTATATGTGTGTGATATTATATGTAAAAAGAGACATATATAGATATGCATAGTCAATCCTCATTATTCACAGAATCTTTATTTGCTCATCACCTACTCTCTATAACGTAGTAATAATCCCAAAGTCAATACTTGTAGCTCTTTCATAATCATTTTGTTGTGCCCAGAACAACAAAATTTTGAGTTGCTCGACACACGCTGTCCCAATTAAGATCAGACAAAGCAAAGCTGTGTCTCCTTGCTTTGGTTCTTCACATTGCGCTATAAACAAGGGTCCTTTTCTCCCTCTGTTTACCACCAGCTCTTCAAATTCCTTTTAGGGGTTTCACAGTTTAAAACAGAGCATTGTACTGGAGTTCTGTCTTGTGACCCTTACTGCAGGAAGGCTATGATGTTATTACGGAGAAAAGGTGTATGTTAGACAAGCTTTGTTCAGGCTTACGTTATGGAACTGTTGACTAGGAGCTCAATGTTAATGAACCAATGATAGATATTAAATAAAGTGTCCTTAAACAGAAACATACTAAAATAAGCTTATATGTTGATCATTTGTTAAAAATGTTGTGACCAGAAGCTTATGGGAACCTCACTTTGTATTTCTTCTAGGGGCAATGGTCCAGTATTCACTAATTCAGTGCACATGGAATATGTAAAGGGTGTAACTACTGCAAAGAATAAGAAGTAACCGTATATATATTTTATTGGGAAATAATTTAAGACTCACAAGAAGTTTCAAAAAATACTAGAGTTTATGTATATGATTCATTGAGCTGTCTCAAATGAAATATCTTGTTTTCAAAATGAGGAAATTAATGTTGGTTTAATACTGTTAACTCAAGTACAGATCTTATTCAGATATTATGAATTTTTCTCTGTACTTTTTAATATATAGTGTTCTATGGAATTTTTTCACATGTGTAGATTCATGTAACATCACCACAGGGACTCTCCCTTGCGCTGGACCCTTGGCTGGGTCATATGATGACTATTCTTAATTTTTTGAAGCACCTCCATGCTATTTTTCATAGAGGTTGCACTATTTTACTTTCCCACCAGCAGTGAATGAAGGTTCCTTTTTCTCTACAGCCTCTCCAATACTTATTACTCCTCTTGTTGATAATAGCCGTTCTAACAGTTGTCAGGTGGTATTTCATAGTAGCTTGGATTTGCATTACCATGTCTTTTAAGATTTACTTAAAATTGGTTCAAACACCATACCCAGTATAGTGAAAAAACCCTGTTTTTCTCCCTAGGGACAATTGGAGTATGGGGTGTGACTGAGCACTTATATTTCTGCGAGTTGTCTCTATCTTCAAGATTCTACTTCTCTGGAATTCTTATACTCCTTTCTGCTTTTTACCTTTCTTGTGCACTAGTATTTTTTTATTCATGTTGCCCTACTTGGAACTACTATGGTCTTTTTACTTTCCCACTGAAGGCTGTGTGTGAGGGGCCTTTACGGAAGGTTCCAGACAATGGAAGGGGATCATGCCACTATAAACTGTATCAACAAGGTGCACCTCCCTAGTTCTAAATGCCCTTGGGCTATTCCTGCAGGGAGGGTTTTGAGTGGCCTCTCTGGTAAGCAAGCTCTGTTTTCCCCCTCTGTCTCTAGGCTTGCCTCTGTCTTGTCTCTTTGACCTCCTTCCCTTCCAATCTAGCCCATCAGCCAACCACTCATATCCTCTCTTCGTTTTTTTATGAAGAAGTAGGTTAGTTATCATTGTCTCACTTCTAGCTCATTCTGGACTAGCCCTGTGAACAATCTTTCCAGCATCAAAATTGTTCACCCATCAAGGCGTTTTACTAAACAACACCTTTCCAAGGGAGTTCACCCATCAGCTCTTAAATGACCACTTTTTCTCTCCTCTATGACATTTGTAATGGAAGTCCTCAGAGCATAAGATGACAGAAAAATGCTTTGTAGCCAATTTTGTATTACTTGAGCCCCTTAAAAAATATTTAAGCATGCTTTCCAATATGACACTTTATTAAAAGCAAGTCAGATACTGGCCCCACTGGAAATCTCCCTTTACAGCTCCTACTAAAGATTGTCCGTGAGCACACTCATGGACCTGTCCAAAGCATGAATCCTCCTGTTTAGAGCTCACGGTCCTTCTAATCATTCTACATGGGGCCAAGTCCCTTTTCTATGTCTGACAGAAGGAGGGAATCAGTGGTATTAGATGGAAAACAATTCATGAAGAGCTCTGCTGACCTCCGGGAAGGGGAGGAGGCTCCTCACTCCTCTTAGTTGTCTTCTATCTCCAACTGGTCAGGGTCCCCATTCCCAAATCACTTCTAGGATCACTCACTCACTGCTCTCTAGGTGCCAAGGGTACAAATGTAAGAAGCTCATTATCCTGTCCTCAAAGTACTCTAACTGGTTGCAGAGAAAGATAAGCAAAAGACTAATCATTTGAAAATGGTGCACTTTCAGAGATACAGCCCAGCCAGGAGAGTTAGACTGCAGGTATCTAAGCCTACAGAAATGCAAGTAGGAAAATAACACAGTCCACTTCGTGGGAGGCAAACTGTTTGGTAGCAATGTTGAGGGAACAGGCAGGCTCGAACCAGGAGGAACTAGAATCAAGGGGCTAGAAAGTAGATGTAATAATCTGGATTAGAGATGATCAGTTCCTTTTCTGAGGCAGAGTTCAAGGAGATGAAGATGAAGACCAAACACAGGTGAGAGCTGACTCCACAGGTTTTGGTGACTGACTGCAATGAAGAAAGTAAGAGGGAAGAAACAGAACAATAAATACAAGAGGTTCACAGGTGGGAAGGCAGGGAGAACAATGTTCTGTCAGCTAAAGGGCCTCAGGAGAAGGAACACCTTGGGAATTGCTGTAGGGACATTGTGTGTGTTTATTCTTTCCTCCTCTCTGAGGTAAACAATGTTTTTGACAGGCAGATGGCAACGGGAAAGGAGACAAGTGTGCGGATGATATCTTGTTGAATTGTACACTTGAAACCCGTATGGTTTTGCAAACCAAAGTCACCACAATAAATTCAATTGAAAAAAGGCCGTCTTAAATCTGATGAGCACATACTAAGCACTCAATAGTTGTTGAATGAAATATAACTAACTCAGAACTCAAAAGAGGACTGGAGATACAACTGAAATTTAGGGTTACAGATGTGATCAGTTGTCATTCAAGAAGCTTCTTGTTCCAAAATTATGTTGCAATCCTCTCCTTCTTCCTCTCCTCTCCCCTCTACAAAATTCCCTTTGTCCTGCTAGAAAAACACTTCATACTGATACCTGAAATACTTAGAGGTCACCAAGCATCTTTAATTTAATTGCTTATATTATTTTTATGTAACTGTATATGTCTACTTTAGAACTATTGAATTTTTAAAACATTGAGAAAAAAAAAACTTGTTTTGAACTTTTATTCCAGTCTTATCTCCTCTTAATGAAGTCATTTCATTAAAGATCTTCTAACACAAAATAGTAGAATTTTCACCAGTTTTGTATCCTGTCAGGGAAGCTTGTCACTTGCTACCTTCATTTTAATCAATGCTGGAATTTGTTATACAATTCCTCTTTTTTTCTCACTCTTTCTTAGGTCAATCAGATAGAACTAAATAGAGATATGGAATAAAATTTACATTCCCAAAACAAAACAGAAAACTTTTAACAGCTTTGTTACTCAATAGCTGGAGTCAAGAATAAAGGGGATTTTACATGAAGTCATATATTAATCAGAAGTTCCCAGTTGCTTCCAAACCATATCTTAAAGGCTTTGCATATTTAACTAAATTCTTTATTATTGCTGTCTTTCATTTTCCATGCATGTCTAGAATGCCTTTTGCATTACTGAATAACTAGTATGCACCTGCTAATCCTTTCAGAAGTGTTTACCTGCAAGAAGCTTTCTTTCATAGCGTTTCAAGGAGCTATGAGGAAAATTACTTTGAGCAAGCAGAAGTAATTCACCTCTTGCCCCTCAGTCATTTATGTGGAGAGAAGGGCTTGTGAGCCCCCACCATCTCAGCTGAAGACAGCCGATGGCTCCTGGAAGAAGAGAAGAGAGAACCATGTGTCTGCTGCCTCCAGATGAGAACACACTGCCCCCTTTGACCATTGCACTCATCCTCAGACTCTGGAAGTCAACAGTAATTTGGATCCTTGGGGCTGCTTGGCCTGATGATAAAACAAAAACAGTGGTTGGTTGCTCTGTTCTTCAGGAGAGTGACAAGCCAGGAACCACATTTTTTTTTGTTTTCCTCCCATTTTACAAAAGCCTATTGCTTTGGGTCCAAGTGAACTCTAGAAATGCTTGGTTTGACTCTAAAAAAGGAGCTCCCCATACAATGTTCACACACGCCTTATTAAATTTATTGTGAATTTTATTTGATTACAACTTGAATTTTTCTTTCCTTTTGCCAGCCTCCACTGTTTGTATAACATACATGTCTATTTATTACTGTTAAAAAATAGAGCCACTGAGACACCAAAACTAACCCAAAAGGTTTATTAAAAGTACAAATAAAATAAGACTTTTTGTTTATGATGTAAGTAAAAAAAAATTGAAAACTGCTTAGACAGGATGAAGACAACTAATTTTAAAAGAAACAAGGGGTAAAATGTGCATTGGAAAAAAGGTTAAAACCTCCAAACTCTGGTCATTGTCTCTGGGCAGAGGCGGGTGGACTGTGGGTTGGTCGGGTTTTTTTCCTTCTTGCTAGGTTCTCCATTTTTCATTTTTTCTTTAATGAGCATGTGTTTCCAAAGTTTCTGCCTCCCATTTTCTCGGTAAGTAATGACACTCATGTGCCCTTTTGACTCTGTTGCAATTTTTTGGAACTGCCCCCAGGTTCCTCCAGAGCCTGGTTTCTCACTGTTGCTTGGATCACGTGGGAAGGCCGCAATTTGAACGAGGGTTGACTCTATGCTTCTGCAGTTAAGAATGAGGATGAGTGAGAGCGTGAGTAACAGAGTCACTGAAAAGTAAGAGAAGTGACTCACAAAATGTGCCTAGATAAGTTTTCTCGCTCATCTCTCCACCTGCCCCTCCACGTTTAGCTTTGATGAGCATCACTGTGTTTCCCTGTGGGGGTAGCCCCGCTGAGGCCAGCCCCGTGCATTCCGGGCCCTCAGAACAGGCTGCATCGCACCCTTAGTCTGAGACCAGATGGTTCTTTAACAGACTCTATTAGCCTTTGTGTCCAAATACGTTTGTTTTATTTCCCATTTTCTGACACTCCTGTTGTCTTGGTTCTTTTGTTAAAGAAAGTATTTCTTCCTTTTCTTCCATATATTTCTAAGAAATAAATTCAGAAGGATAGAGACAAAAACTCTAAGATCTGCCTCAGTGGCCCACTGGTGCATTCATTGTGTTAAGACACAGAACTGGGCATAAACCTACAAGAGACAGATCGTGCCTTTAATGAGATCAAGGTCCAACAAGGCAGACTGACAGGTAGAGCAATTGCAACATCCTTTGGAAAGTGACATGTTGATAAACATAGAGGCTTTAAGAATGCATGGAAGGCTTAACTCAGCTGAAGTGAGGGTGTGTGCAGAGAAGACTTTCCAGAAGAGGCAAAGACCTGAAGGAAAAACAGAAGTTAGGGATGGGGAGAAGCAAGTAGGCATTCCAAGCAGTGGGAACGGCATGTTCAAAGACCGGAATCATGAAAGACAGGCTGTGATTACTCCAGTATGACTTGGACACTAGCTATCAGGAAAGAAGAAGGGAATGACAGAGTCAGAGAGGCAGATGGAGGCCTGTCATGCTATACAAAGTGAGGCCAGTGGAAGGAGCACTGTGGGACATTGAAGCAGATGAGAATACGATCAGGTATCGTGCCGTTTTAAAGCTAGGAAGGATCTCAGAATCTGGCCATTGAGGACACTGAGACCCAGAGAGGTTAAGCGACCTGCACAATGCCACACATCTTGTTAAGAGTAGAGCTGAGTCTAGAACACTTTGGGACTCTTTATACTTCATCACGTTGTCTCTCCCAAAAGGCAGATGGCTGATCACAGTCCTGAGTCAAGCTGCTTTCTGCAGAGTTTTGCACAAGACTTTATGTTCAAGAGTAGAGGTTGCTTGCTTACGAAGCAGTTGCAAGGCTAGCCTCCCTTACTGTGAAAGCAGGCTGCACTGCCAACATTTCCAAAACCAGTGCTGTATTCAAGATAGAAATTAATTCATTTTAAATAAATGAAAAGGTAGGATGAGCAGAATAGAGAGATTATTCTTACAGCGTCTTCTCCTCCCCAGATTTCTGTCCAACAGCCCTCAATCCTTCCCATTCCCCTTACCTTTCTATGCACCTTTGTTCTCTTCTGATCTTCTTTTTCATCTTCTCTTTCCCGTCACTCTCAATTTTTCCTTTCCTATACCCTCAATGGTGGGCAGTTGGAATTAAAGACTGAGTAGCAGGTTGGAATCCTGAAGAGGAAACTCAAAATATCATAGGTGCATTTTCCCCCCAGTGTCGGCTCTTGGCTCAAAATTAGCTTCCTTCTAACCTCGTTGCCTCCCTGCCATCACACAGTGGGAGCCCCAGAAACACTAGAGAAAACGCACCAACAGTGCCACTGAATCCCCAAGGCTGAGCAGTTGATTTGTGGCTCCCAGTCCTCCCACCAGAGATGAGAAGCCATCCAAACACTAAGCAGATCGGAATTCCAGCCGCTTCTGAGCCACCTAGTCAGGGTGAGTGGAGGCGAGAAACGAGGCACTGGGAGGGTCAGCCACTTTCGGACCATGGGGATCTGGCTGTCAGGCCTTGGCCAACAATGCTACAGAGAAACTGAAGCCACTGCCCCTCTGGAGCCAGGCTGCATGGGTAAGGGAAGAGAGGCAGCTTTATCCCTCTGCCCTTTTGAACTTGTTGGGCCGCCAGCAGGAAGGCCGCCAGGGGACCAGGGCACCGAGAGAAGGGAGAAGATGATGCTCCTTGGTGGGAGTAGCTCTGTATTTGCATGATGCATCGGCCCATGGAAGCCAATCTCACTCACAGATAAAGCGCATTTATTTTGTCCAGCTTGGAGCTGACAGGAGGAGGTTCACTGGCGGGATGGTTTCCGGCCTATTCATACTTCTTCTGGTAAAACCACCTCTGGGGGGGAAGGCGTCTAGGTTGCTTCCTTTCCTCTGGGACTGCTAAGCACCTGCTGACGGTGAGGCCTTCCGCTGACTCCAAAAGGCCTCCGCCCCACTGGGGCTTTTCCAGCAGCCACCGAAGCCACACAGGCTTCTAGCAGCGGGGCTGTTGACAGGGAGCAAATGACAGATGAGACAGGAGGACCTCATCCCCTTCCAGGAAGAAGATGAAAGCAGCATGGGGTCCACATCCAGCAGTGGCGATTTCTGTTCCCTCTGGCCGACAGCGCTGGGAATCTGACGCAGGGTGGTCCTGGAGGAATCTGACATAGGGCGGTCTGGAAGGAATGTGCCAGAGAAGATGAGGGACTGGAAAAGGGAAGTTCTTGGTGTGTGAGAGGCCCCGCTCATGGCCTTGACGTCAAGCCAGCCACTTTGAAAGTCTCTAAATCTATGGGGAAATTGGTTCTAGCCTTTTTATTTTTTGATTTAATGTCTAAAGTATTTAGTATTAGGTGCTTCTTACATTTGCATGTAACAAAATGGCCCAATTATAAATATGTCCTCTTTCGTATACCACTTTGTTCCAGTCCTGCTTTAATAAGTTCACATTATTGGGTCGCTCAGTGATTCTACAAGCACTGCCGAGCGTTTACTGTCTGCAGGGTCTGGGGGCACAAAGATTAATGAGCCCAGGTCCTGTCCTGGGAGAGTTTTGTCTGGAAGGGAAGAAAGCACGTACATGAACACATTGAACTCCGCTGGGATAGACTTTGAGGAGGTGTTGAGCCCCGTTCTTTGGCACTAGGGCCAAATAAGAGACTGTTCAGAGCAGATATTTGACACTGGAGGAGAGGGTTGAGTCGGCAGAGAGAACAGTCAAAGGTTGCTTGCTAGCTGGGGTGTGTTCAGGTGCTGTGAGAAATCCATTTGGACTGCAGCAAAGATTTCTTATGGAGCAATGTTGGGAGATGCTCTGGAGAGGAAAATCAGGACACCCCCCCACCCCAATAAAGGGCATTGTCAGCTGTGGTACTGGCATTTGTATTTCATGTTGGCTAAGGCTTCCCAAAGTTTCTGAGTGTGAGGATCCCTCTTTTGATATCAAAAAGTTAGCAAATTAATATTTTATTATCTTAAAAAGACAAATTAATTTAATTGCGTGTGCTAGAGAAAGACCACCAGGTAAATTCAATCCCAATAAATAGAATTCTAGAAGAATCCTGAAAAAACAATCCGTAAGCAGATAGGTAGGCAGATATAAACATTCACATCATTAGCTATCTAGATCTTGCATTCTGAGCATTCTTGCTTTGTTTCTGACTTCTGAGAACTGTTTTGCACTTTTTCTGTAGATTTGCAGTTAAGGGAACCAAAGGGTCATTGGGGCAAAAGTATTGTTTTTCCGTAGTGGCAACAGCTTTTGCTTAGCTCCTTGATTAAAATAAAGAACAAAAAAATTCTGCCCGGAAGATATAGTCAAGGAGTGAGGGCAATAGCTGGGTGTGAGAGAAAACCCTGAAGTTCCTACTAAAGCCATACAATGTTTTATGGGGTTGTCTTCTAAGACATACTTCGAGATGTGTGAGGAAGTCACTCCTCTCAGTCTTTGTGTTATTAAGATCTCATGTATGGTACTATGTCTGCAACGCTCATCTAAATCCCCATGCCTCAGTAGTTTGCTCCCTTAGACACATCTATGTGTGCACAAATTAATCTTTTATATATTTAAAGATTTTCTACCGTGTATTAAATTATCAGAGTAAAGTATGTACTATATTTTGGGTAAATAAATAAATTCTTCTTAAATAGTGTGGAATAATATGAAAATATGTAGCAACACTATTATATATATATACGCGTGTGTGTGTGTGTGTGTGTGTATATATATATATATATATATATATATAGTCTCTGTATAATTGAGGAATAAAAATCGATTCCACAAAAAAAAAAGTCAGCAAATTGAGAGGAAGCTGAGAGCCCATTGAGTGAAACAAACAAAAAAAATGGCAGAAGCACTAAAGCACTTTGTTGTCTTGGATGATGGCTCTAATAAGTCATTAATTCATTCAACAAAGCATATTTACTGGACAACCACTTTGCTTGGTTCTGGAGACGTGCAATCAAACAGGACTTGTGAAGTAGATGTGAAGGCCATGATTCTCCAGCGCAGTGAAAATTTTTATTGTAACAGCTGTTATCCAAATTTCTTTCAAGGAGTTAACTGTACTTGACAAATCACTTTAAGTTACTTTACTTAGAATAGAGCATAAGTAAAAAACAAACAAAAGCTATCCACTGTGAGAAAATGTGAACTTCCCCCTAAAAGTATAGGGTAGGGGGCGGGCAGGGGGGGCGGGAATAGAGGGCTGCGCAAGGACGGGCAGGAGAGGCGCACTAAGACAGCAGAAGGCTAGACGCTGCAACGGGTAGAGGGACCAGAGGTAGCAGCCCTTTGGTATTGAAAGTGAATTTTAAGATGGGGAATAAATATTACAAAATTGTCCTTGTTTTTCAGAATAGCACAATATAAGCCTTCAGTATGATGCCCGTACATTTAATAAGCTGTTATAAGGACTAATGCTTTAAGGGAGGGACAGTTTTTTAAGGAAATTGAAGACACAGCCTGAGCTCCTGTTTGAGTCAGGGCTGTTGGGAACAGAGACGAGACACACAGCAGCCGAATCCAGAAGTCAAGTTCAATGTGAGCATGGGTGTGTTCCTGGATGATGAAACTGACCTGGACCTTGACTTTTTCAAAAGAATTTTAGGATCAAGTCATTGATTCTATGCAAAATCCCAATGATTGTTTTAAAGTTAGGATTATAATAAATTTATACATTTATGAAAAGTGACCCTTTCCATCCATTTCTACAGTATCTCACCAAGTACACAGGTTTCTTTTATGTCTTTCAATAAATTGTTAGAGTTTTCTTCATAAAAACCATACAGATTTTTATTAGACTTATTTTAAATACTTTGTAATTTTAGTAGCTGTAAATATGATCTTTCTTTACATTACACTTTCTAATTGGCTGCCACTACTGTATAAAAACAATGCTAATTTTGTATATTGATCCAATGTCCACTGACTTGGCTGAAATCTCTTGTTTGGTCAAAGTTTGTCTATGTTACCTTAAATTTTTTATGTATAAATAATATTCTGAGTAGAATAAATAACTGTGATAGTTCATTTTATCTGTCAGCTTTGCTGGGCCACAGAGTTTCCAGACATCTGGACAACATTATTCAGGGTGTGTCTGTGAGGCCGTTATGGGGTGAGATTAGCATTTGAATTGGCAGGCTAAATAAAGCATGTTACAATGTCTAATGTGGGTGGGCCTCGTCTGATCAGTGGAAGACCGGACTAGAACAAGACTGAGTAGGAGGGAACTCCTCCTGCATAACCAATTGAGCTGATGCGTTGCTCTTTTCCAGTCTGGACTGAACCATCACTAGCCCTTCTTGGGTCTCTAGCCTGATGTTTTTCAGAACAAAATGTATACTATCAGCTCTCTCGTTTTTCAGGCCTTCAGACTCAGAGTGAAACTACACATTGGCACTCCGAGTCTCCAGCTTGCTAACTGCAAATCTTGGGACTTGTCAGTCTTTATAATTATGTGAACCAATTCCTTATAATTAATAACTATACACACACATTCCATGGGTTCTGTTTCTCTGGAGACCACTAACTAATAATAAATATTTATTATATAATAAATAATAAATAAATGATACTGTGGGTAAAATGTTCACTATTAATTTAAATTAGTTAATAATTACAAAATATCCAGGTTGCTTATGTTTCTGACTTCAATTTTAGCCATTTACATTTTTCTGGAAAAAATTCTCCTAATGTTAAAATTTACTGACAGATTCTTATGATTTTTGCAACCTCTATTCTTCTATAGCTAAAGTCCCTATTTCTTCTTATTATTACTTGCATATTTCATCTTTATTCTCATCAATTTTGCCATAGCTTGTCAATCTTCAAACCAGTGTTTAATTTTATGTTTACTAAGTAATATCTTTTTAAAAATTATTTTCTTAATTTTACTTTATTGGATTTTTGATTAGCCCATTAATTTTCAGTCTTTTTTAACATATGCACTTGATACTATAAATTTTCCTCCTAAGCACCACCATTTTTTATTTGTAGAATTTTCTTGTCACTTGTGTAGTTGTAAATAATTAATGTTTTTTATAATTGCTTATTTGATTCAGAAATTATTCTGAAGTGTAATTTTTAGTTTCTATTCTGATGGGTTTTTAAACAATTCTTTTATTGACTTTTAACATCAATGCATCATGAAAATGTTTTTAATAAAATAATTATTTAATAGCTGATGAGATTACCTTTGTAGTCTAGAACTAGATAAAATTTTTTAAATGCTTTACATGCATTTTGAAATAATGTGTACCCCAGTTTTCTACATATCTCCATTGAAAATGACATAATAACATTTTCAGATCTTCTATATCCTGACTAAATTTTTATTTGTTTATTATTTCTTGAGAGGAGTATATTAAAATCTCCCCCTATAATTTTGGTAAGTCAGTTTCTCCTTATAGTTTTTTTCCATATTGAAGCTAAATGTAAGCTGCATACAGATTCAGAATTTAATATATTACTAGTAAATTATTTCTTTTATTGTTAAATAACAACTTCATTACTGGTGATAATTTTCCTTAAATTTTATTCTAATAGATTTAACATACTAATTTAATATATAATATTCTGATATTATAACTTAATATAGTTAACATATTATAATTATAATTTATATTACATGTGATAGTTATTTTAATGATATATATGTGTGTGTTTATATATACACACATATATATCATGGTTCTGTTGGTTCTGTTTTTCTGGAGAATGCTAAGTACACTGTGTTTCTTAAAAACAGCACAAAATACAGTTTTGTGCATTGACCTAAAATGATTGTCTTTTTCTATTAATATCGGGAGGTCAATAAATTTACTTTTTGTAAAAACTTATGTTTGGTCATCTGTGATTTCACAGTATGCTATCTGTTGATTATTTATTATTTACATCATACTCTCTATTCTTTCTTTCTGTATTATATTTTATTAGAAAGACTACATAGTTATATTTGTTTCTTCGTTTTGCTTTTTAGTAAGTTGGAAAGAATACATGCAACTTTTAGTTATTCTTATAGTTACTTTTATATTTTAAAATATACGTACAAAGTATCCAGCCATGTAATATGAAATACAGAGGCATTTATCGAAGAAGATACAAGAGACATTGTACATAGGACAATGACGCCTCAGTCCCCTTCAGAGTAGGCACCTTGGGACCTCACATAGTTCTCTCAGTCACCATCAGCTGCCCTGTCCTATTTTCCTGAATCTCATTGATGGTCTGAAATCTTGTCCCTTTCAAAGGTGATTTTAGTTTTCAAAGCCAGAAGTCACAGGGCACCAAATCTGGGCTACAGTGGGACTGAGTCACCTGGGTGATTTGATGTTTTACAAAACAACTCAGCATGAGATGTGATGCATGAGAACATGCATTGCCGTGATCACCAGTTGCCCATAGCTGCAGGCTTCTGAATCATCCCAGTATTTTCAGTGGAAGAATGTTCAAGCTTAATGCAATTTTTTTCCAAACTAACATGATCATTTATTTATTTTGGGGGGCGCAGTATTATTTTTTATTATACTTTTTTATTGTTCAGTTACAGATGTCCCAATTTTTCCCCCATTGCTCTCTCCCACCCTGCCCATCCCCGCCCCCACGGTCAATCCCCACCCTGTTGTCCACGTCCATGGGTCCTTCGTGCATGTCCCTTGATGCAGATTCACTGCCTTACTCACTCAGTCATTTGAATGCGAGGACCACACAGCACACGTGCTCACTCCACAGCGTCTACCGCCCCCACTGACTAGTACAGTCAAGTCATCATTGTTGAGGCGAGTGCATTCCAGTCCACTCTCCTTGGTTGCCAGATTACATTAATGTCGTGAAAACAATTCTCATTATAATAAAATGACTGGACTTTTTCTGGGCAGACCTCATATTTCAGCCTATATTTTTCCAAGTATTAATGTTTAAGTTTCCAAGATTGAAACAAAACTTCACCAAATACCCCAGAAAACCCTCTATATGTTCCATCCCAATCACAGTCCCAGCCTCCCCTCAAAAATATAACTCTACCCAGACTTTCCTAGTAATCACTCTTCTGCATGCCCGTTGAATTTTATCACCCAAGTGTGAATCATATAGTCTTGTCCGTCATTTGTCTTTTAACTATTAAGTTTATGTTTCCCATCCATTCTTTTATTTTCCTTATAATTTATGTGTTGAAGATCCAAAAAAAAATAACCTTTAGAGTATCCCACAGCCTGTTTTTGCTGATTACATACTCATGAGTCAGTTCAACATTTTCATCTTTTGTATTTCCTGACTATAAGCAGCTGAAGCTGGGGACACACTCAGGCCTGTTGGCAAGACGCCAGGAGGCATATAATGTCTAATTTCTCTCTTCTTGCAGCATTTGTAGCCGTCAGTGACCAGCTCTGCAGGCTGAACTATAACATTAAATTCTCTCATTTTGTTTTGATGTATTAGTTGGAAAGAATTTTATATGAGATTTCCCTTCATCCACCATTTGGTTATTTTGTGGTACAGTTCACACAGAAAAAACAAGGCAAACTTGATTCTCTTTTTTTATTCACCCCGTTTTCAACTTATTAATTGGTTCCTTTTTGTCCTTCAAAGGTGACCTATTGATTTGTCAAAAAATATTTCATGAATTTAAAAATATTAGATGGGTTTTAATCTATTACAGTTTTAACCTAAATAAAACTTGAATTCTATATGTTAATTCTATCTCAAAGTGTTTTTTTAAAAAAAACTCATAATATTTTATATTTGGCTAGTAAGATTCTCCTTAAATTGGCTATGAAGGTTTGGTTGTTGTTGTTTTTTTTTTTTTGTATTGTATTGTAGTAAATTTTGACAGCTTTTTTGCTACCTGGTATATATATAATAAATATATAAAATAAATATATTAACTGTATATTTTTACATACATTAAAATACTTTGTAATTTCATACTGTTATTTCCAATTCAAATTTAGAACTACAAGATTTTTGCTTAACCTTTTCTATATTATATCTGTATCTCCTTTACGTTACTCTGAAAATCCTGGTTCTCAAAGACATGAGGGATGATAGAATTAAAATATCCCATAATTACTTGTTTCCTTTATCAACTCATCACATACAATAGCCTCAGAATAACAATTTAATATTACCACAACCAATCATAATTACAAAAACAATTCAACTTTTATTTGCATGAGTTCCCCTCCTTCTTCCTCACAATTTTTTTGTTGTATAATACCTATATTTTTAGTTCATTTGGTCATTGCATATTATAACTTCTTCCTTTTAAAACTTATTTAGTCTTATTTCAGCAAATAACTATATGTTTAATATCTACCACAAGTCATTAGGTCAATGCCTTATTATTCATTTAGCTTATCTGAAACTTGTTTTTAAGATTCCTTAGTAAAATCTCATGGAAACAATATTTCCTGAGCTCTTGAATGTTGATAACAGTTTCTGTCTCCTTTATATTTGAAAGCCAGTTTTGTTGGACATGAAATTCTTGGCTCATATTTTATTTCCTTGACTATCTTAAGTATGTTACTCCATTTTTTTTCTGATGTAAGTGCTAATGTCAAAAAGTCCAATGATAATGTAGTTTAATTTCCCTTGTAAGTTACTTGCTATTTTTGCCTAGATGTTGAAATTTTTTTTCCTTTTTCTGTAATGTCCAATAATTTTATTAGAATAAGTCCCTCTTCTTAGGTATACAATGTACTCTTTCAATGTGTTATTTAAAATCTTATTTCAGCAAAATATTCTTGAATTATAGCTATCATTATTTTTCTGCTTTTTTCTTCCTTTGATAAGACTCCTATTATCAGTATTTTGGATCATCTTTTCCTGTCTTCAATATTTTCCATTTTCTCTCAATCCCTCTTTATCTCATTCTTCCTCTTGATTTTAGTGTTTCCTCCTTTTCATCTTCTATTTCACTTTAGATAATTGTCATGTTTATTTACTCTTGTTTTCCTTCTAAGTCATTTCAAAAATGATGTTTTTCTTATTTTTTTGTTTTTTGTTTTTTTAATAATTACTTTATTGTTGTTCAATTACAGTTATCTGCATCCTCTCCCTTCCCCTCCTCCCTCCCCCTCCAACTCCACCTCCCTCCCCAGCCTCCCTCCTCCCCCTTGGTTCTGTCCATGTGTCCTCTACCGTGATTCCTGAAAACCCTTCTCCCACTTGTCCCCTCCCCCCTCCCTCCTGGCTATTGTTAGACTGTTCTTAATTTCAATGTCTCTGGTTATGTTTTGCTTGCTTTCTGCTTTTGTTGATTATGATCCAGTTAAAGGTGAGATCATATGGTATTTGTCCCTCACTGCCTGCCTTACTTCACTTAGCATAATGATCTCCAGTTCCATCCATGCTGTTGCAAAGGATATAAGCTCCTTCTTCCTTTCTGCTGCATAGAATTCCATTGTGTAGATGTACCATAGTTTCTTGGTCCACTCATTTGTAGATGAGCACTTAGGTTGTTTCCAGCACTTGGCTATTGTGAATTGTGCTGCTATGAACATTGGAGTGCATAGGTTCTTTTGAATTGGTTTTTCAGGATTCTTAGGGTGTAATCCCAGTAGTGGAATTGCTGGGTCGAACGGCAGTTCCATTTTCATTTTTCTGAGGAAGTGCCATACTGTTTTCCACAATGGCTGCACCAGTCTGCATTCCCACCAACAGTGCAGTAGGGTTCCCTTTTCTCCACATCCCCTCCAACAGTTCTCTGTTGCTTTGTTGATGATGGCCATTCTGACTGGTGTGAGGTGGTACCTCATTGTGGTTTTAATTTGTATCTCTCTGATGGCTAATGATGTTGAGCATCTTCTCATATGTCTCTGGGCCCTCTGTATGTCCTTTTTCGAGAAGTGTCTGTTCATGTCTTTTGCCCATTTTTTAATTGGGTTTTTTGTCTTCCTGGGGTGGAGTAGTATGAGTTCTTTATATATTTTGGAGATCAGAGCCTTGTCTGAGGTATCATTGGCAAATATGTTTTCCCATACGGTTGGTTCTCTTTTTATTTTAATACTATTTTCTTTAGCCCCACAGAAGCTCTTTATTTTGATAAGGTCCCATTTGTTTATTCTTTCCTTTATGTCCCTAACTCTAGGGGACATATCATTAAAGATGCTGCTGCGTGGAAAGTCTGAGATTTTCCTACCGATGATTTCCTCTGGAACTTTTATGGTGTCATGAGTTACATTTAAGTCTTTTATCCACCTTGAATTTATTTTTGTGTATGGTGTAAGTTGGTGCTCGAGTTTCATTTTTTTGCAGGTACTGAATGTCATCTTATTTTTTAGGTTTTTTAATTCTCATTTATGTTATTCTTTCACATCTAGCATAATTTTCTTAACCCTTTTAGTTTGGCTGAAAATAATCCATCTCAGTGTTGTCTATTTTTTTAACATGTCTCTCTGGAATGTTCTCCTTGTCTGTGGGGATGTTACTCTACTATTTAATCTAGTTTTTTCCTGTAATAACTTTGCATAGGATTTAGCCTCAGTACTTTTCTGATGCTTATTTTTAGGTGATTTAATTTTCCTGAACTTTGAGAAGGAAGGTTGGTTCAGAGAGTCCTTCTGATTGTGCAGAACAAACTCTTCTATTGTTTTGTATAGTACTTAAAAATATGGTGGCTTATTTTCTAAACACCCCTGTGCTCTGTTGCCTCTACATTTCTCCTCCCAGCAGTTTTTCTTGGTGTGGAGTTCAAGAGAGCCTGTTGAGTCTGTTTATGTTATATTCTTTCCACAGAGAGGTTGAGTCTACGTCCCCTACCCTTTGACCTGGGCTAGATTATGACTGTTTTCACAGCAGATGGGATGTTATATGACTTCCAAAGCCAGAATGTAACAGACAGTAAAGCTTCTGCTTTGTTTGCTGAAATACTTGCACAGGAGCCCTTAGCACAGTAAAAAGTCATACTACCCTGAGGCCATGATGTTTTAGCCCAACCATGGAGAGGCTATTGTGAAAGCCCTTTGACTGAGTTCCAGCTAAATGCAGCCTTTAAGCTCTCTCAGCCCAGGCAATAGGCATATAAGTAAAGAAACATCCAGATAACTTTAATCCTAAACCTTTTATTCTTCTCAGCTGTGGCCCAAAATATTACAAAGAAGGAACAATATCTTACTATACTCTGACCAAGTTCCTGAGCCACAGAATCCACAGAAACATAGCACAATGGTTGTTTCATGCCTCTGAGTTTTGGGATGGTTTGTTATGTGGCAATAGTAACTGAAATGGGTGCATTGGACTAGGGTTTATAAACCTCCAGAGTGACAAACAAGGGAATGATTTGAAATATTGGTGTAGATACTGATAAAGGGAAAGATTCAAGTGACTGGGTAGCTCTTGTTGCTGCATGTCTTGTGGTTTCTGATTCTGTTTTCAACAAAATTATAAGAAGGACTTTATTAATTAATCAGCTGTAGATAATTCAAATAACTTCTGATGTTTGGTGGCTATGTGATTTTGGTATGCAAGTCAGAAAAAATTCAAAGAATACATGACATTGCTAGAAACAAGGAATAAATTCTTTCCCTATTTGTGTGAACAATATTTCTCCTCATTTTCATCTGTAAAAATAAAAAATAAGAATAGAATGGATGCTGAATCATAGCTCATGTTAATATTAAATAATATTCATCTATAGCCATATAAACTGATTGACCAAAAGACGAATGATCTTATCTTGTTAAGAACTGCACTACCCAGGAAAAGTCAGAATAGAAGATAGAGGTGTAGGTAGAAATGCTTCACTTCCTCGCACAACCAAAAAAAAAGGATAACAACAAATTTTAAAACAATAAACAACCAGAAGTGCCAGAAAATCAAACTGCATGGAACTCCAACAACCAAGGAGTTAAAGAAATATTCACCCAGGCCCAATAGCAGGGTCGGAGACAGGAGACAGGCAGCCGAGTGGAGAAGATGCACAGCAAGGCGGTGGACTGTGAGGGTGAGACAGGGCTGGATGAATGGGAAACTGAAGACTCAAAACTAGCTGTAAAATACTGCACAGGGGGTGCAATGGCAAGAGAAACTCCCAATCTCACAGGAGAGTTGGTTGGAAAGTGGAGCTAGAGCGGAGCAAGCGAGCAGCATTGTTTGTCTCTGATCCCTCCCCAACAGACAGCTCCACGAGGCAGCAAAGAGGGTTGCCTGGCCTAGGCGAATACCTAAGGCTCTGCCCCCTTATAACACAAGAGGTGCGCTGAGACAAAGAAATATGGCCCAAATGAAAGAAGAGATCAAAACCTCAGAAAAAGAACTAAGCGACGACGAGATAGACAAACTATTTGATACAGAGTTCAAAACACTGGTAATCAGGACGCTCACAGAATTAATTGAGCTCAGTTGCAAAATGAAGGAAGAAATGGAGCCTACCCAAAGTGAAATAAAGCAAAATATACAGAGAACCAACAGTGAAGAGAAGAAAACAAGGACTCAAATCAACAATTTTGAACAAAATGAAGAAATAAACATCCAACTGGAATAGAATAAAGAAACAAGAATTCAAAAAAATGAGGAGAGGCTTAGGAACCTATTGGTCAACTTTAAACACTCTAACATCAAAATCATAGGGGTGCCAGAAGGAGAAGAACAAGAGAAAAAATTGAAAATTTATTCAAAAAAAATGAAGGAGAACTTTTCCAATCTGCTGAAGGAAATAGACTTCCAGAAAGTCCAGGGAGTCCAGAATCCCAAAGAAATTGGACTCAAGGAGGAACGCACCAAGGGACATCATCATTAAGTTATCCAAGATTAAAGATGAAAAGAGAATCTTAAAAGCAGAAAGAAAAAAGGAGTTACCTACAAAGGAATGCCTATAAAACTATCAGCTGATTTCTCGAAAGAAACCTTGCAGGCAAGGGGCTGGAAAGAAGTATTTGAAGTCATGAAAGGCAAGGACCTACATCCAAGATTACTTTGTCCAGCAAAGTTATCATTTAGAATGGAAGGGCAGATAAAGTGCTTCCCAGATAAGGTCAAGTTAAAAGAGTTCATCATTACCAAGCCCTTATTATATGAAATGTTAAAAGGAGTTATCTAAGAAATTGAAGATCAAAAACTCAACAAACTCATAACTATCAACAACTGAAGCTAAAAAACAAAAACAAGAACTAAGCAAACAAGTAGAACAGGAACAGAACTGGAGAAATGGAGATCACATGGAGGGTTTTCAGTGGGGAGGGGAGGGAAAGAATGCAGGGGAAAGGTACAGGGAATAAAAAGCATAAATGATAACCCTGGCTGGTGTAGCTCAGTGGATTGAGCATGGGCTGGGAACCAAAGGGTCCCGGTTCGATTCCTAGTCAGGGTACATGCCTAGGTTGCGGGCCAGGTCCCCAGTGAGGGCCATGTGAGAGGCAACCATACATTGCTGTGTCTCTCCCTCTCCTTCTCCCTCCCTTCCCCTCTCTCTAAAAATAAAATCTTTTAAAAAGGCTAAAGGGTGGGCAGTGCATGGAGGAGGGGGCGAAAAAGGGGAGAAAAAATTGGGACAACTGTAATAGCATAATCAATAAAATATACTTAAAAAAGACATTATTACCCAATAATGTCTCCATTTAAAGTCTTTAACATGTGAGGTGGTGGAGTAGGTGGAAGTTACACTCACCTCCTCCCAGGACCAAACTGGAGTTACAACTAAATTATAAAATGATCATCCTGAATAACAAACTGAAGATTACCTGGAGAGACTTATAACTAAGGATTTACAGAAGAAGCCACATCAAGACTGGTAAAAAAGGCAGAGACACAAAAAAGGACTGGCCCTGATCCCATGAGTGGTGGCTGAGGTTCCAGAAGGATATCTCAGCTGTGGTGTTGGGGGTGGTTCCCCCTGAGAATTGTGGCATCTAAACCCCAAGGGAGGGTCCCCAGCACAGAGCACTAGAGTGGGGAAGAGGCAGCCACAGAACATCTGGCTGTGAAAAGCAGAGGGGTTTCTGTTTGCCAGGGAGAGACAAGAATCCACTAGACACACAGGTACCCTGATAAAGAGCCAACACCCAAAATCTCATTTGCAGCCACTCTCCCTGGACCCCAGTGCAGCGAGGACAAAGCATACTACAGTTGTGTGAAGAAAGTCTGGGCTTTGTGGCTCTAGGCAGATGGTTAAGTGCTGACTCAGTCTCCCATACCACAGATGCCATCTTTCTTAGGTGGAGTGCTTCACTCCCTGCAATGTTAGCCTGGGGGCAAGCAACAGTCCCACCCTCTGGTCTCACTCTTGCCCCATCCTGTGGAGGTTTTGCTCTGCGGAGGAGTATAGCCAGAGGCTCTTTCAACCTAACAGGAAGCCTGCAGGCAGAGGCAGGCTGAGTAAGAGCTTCTCTGGCTGCCTTGGAACTTTTGCTGACCTATTCCAGGGTCCGGTGCTGGTAAAAGCTGGTCTTGGTGTACAGCATGGTCCCTCTTGCACACACCCAGGTGCAGCAGAGGCAGCTGCAACTGTGGATTGCTGATAATTCCAAACAAGTTCCATAGGGCCAGTCACAGGCAGCATCTTCTATTGATCTGTTCCACAGTCCCTCCCAAGAGGCCCAGGACCAATACACCCAGAGACCAACACCTAAATATATAAAGCAAATCTTGATGAACATAAAGAGGGGGATTGACCATAATACAGTCAGGGTAAGTGATTTTAACACCCCTTTGACATCAACAGATATCTCTTCCAGAGAGAAAATCAACAGTGAAATGGTGGCCTTAAATAACATGCTAGATCAGATGGATTTAATTGAGATCTTTGAGCATTTCACCCCAAAGCAGCAGAATATACATTCTTTTCAAGTACACATGGAATATTTTCTAGGATAGACCACATGTTAGGACACAAAAGAAATCTCAATAAATTTAAGAAGGTTAAAATCATATCAAGTATCTTCTCTGAACATAATGATATGAAACTAGAAATCAATCACAAGAAAAAAACCTGAAAATCCACAAATACTTGGAGGCCAAATAACATTGTTAAACAATACATGGGTTAACAATGAAATCAAGAAAAAATTGAAAGACCTTAAAACAAATAAAAATGGGAACATAGCAAGCCAAAATCTGTGGAACACAGAAAAGCAGTCCTAAGAGGAAAATCCATAGCATTACAAACCTGTCTAAAGTAACAAGAAAAACCTCAAACAAAAAATATAACTTTACACTTAAAGGAACTTGGAAAAGAACAACAAACAAAGTGCAAAGTGAGTAGAAGGAAATAATAATGATCAGAGCAGAAGCAAAATAGAATCTAAAAAAAATACAAAAGATCGATGAAACCAAGAGCTGATTCTTTGGAAAGATAAACAAGAGTGACAAAGAAGAAGAAAGCCCTGGCCAGGAAGCTCAGTTGGTTGGAAGTTCATCTTGATGTCTTACTGTTGAGAATTTGATCCCCAGTCAGGGCACATACAGGAATCCGCCAATGAGTACATGAAGAGGTAGAATAGCAGCTCTCTCTCTCCCTCTCCCTCTTTCTCTCTTGAATCAATGAATAAAAGTATGGAAATAAAAAATAGAAACAAATGAAAAGAAAAAGGAGAGAGGACCCAAATAAAATAATAGAAAATGAAAAAATAGAAGTAACAATTGACACCAAAGGAATACAAAAGATTGGAAGAAAATATGATGAACAACAAATGCCAACAAACTGGAAACTTGGAAGAAAAGGATTCATTCCTGAAAATATACAATCTCTGAAAACTGAATCTGGAAAAATCAGAGAATCTGAATAGACAGATTACAACTGGTGAAACTGAAGCATTAATCAAAACACTTCCAACAAACAAAAGTCCTATACCAAATGACTTCACAGGTGAATCTGACCAAACATTCTAAGGAGAACTAATAACAATTCTCAAACTATTACCAAAAATTTAAGAAGAGGGAGATTTCTAAGCTCATTTTATGAGGTCAGCATTATTCTAGTTCCAATACTAGATATAGGCACTACAAAGAAGGGGAGGAAGGGTTTTCAGGAACAACTATAAAGGACACATGGACAAAACCAAGGAGGAGTGGAATCAGGGGCGGGAAGAGGGGATTGTCGGGGTGAGGAGGAGTGGTGGGGAGTAAAGGTAGACAACTGTACTTGAACAACAATAAAATAATTTCTAAAAATAAGTTATTCAAAAAAGGAAAAAATTATAGGCCAATATCCCTGATGAACATAAATTCTGAAATCCTCAACAAGATTTTTGCAAAGTAAATCCAGCAATATGAATACATTAAAAAGATTATACACCATGGTCAAATGAGATTTATTCCAGGGATGCAAAGTTGGTACAATATCAGCAAATAATTAATGTGATATGCCACATAAACAAAATAGATAAAAATCACATGATCACAGAAATAGATTCAGGGAAAGCATTTGATAAAATCCAGCGCCTGTTTATGATAAAAACTCTTAGCAAAGAGAGAGTAGAGGGAACATACCTCAATGTAATGAAGGCTATGTATAACAAACCCACAGCCAACATCATACTCAATGGGGCAAAAACTTCAAGCATTTCTCTTAAGGCTGGGAAAGACAGGGATGTCCATTTTCAACACTCTTACTCAACATAGTACCAGAAGTCCTAGCCACAGCAATCAGAGAAGAAGAGGACATAAAAAGTTTTCAAATTGGAAAGGAAGAAGTAAAACCATCATTATTTGCAGATGACATTATACTGTATGTAGAGAACCCTACAGATTTCACACACACACACACACACACACACACACACACACACACACAACTACTAGAACTGATAAGTGAATTCAGTAAATTAGCAGGATACAAAATAAATATCCAGACATCAGTTGCATTTTTATTCAGCAGCAATCAACTATTGTAAAGGAAAACTAAGAAAACAATTCCATTCACAATTCCTTCTTCAAGAATAAAATACTTGGGAGTAAATTTAACCAATGACATAAAAGACCTGTACTCAAAAAATTATAAGACATGATAGAAAGAAATTTAAGAAGATACCAATAAGTGCAAGTATATACTGTGTTCATGAATAAGAAAAAATTAACACCACTAAAATGTCCATACTACTCAAAGCAATCTATGGATTCAGTGCAATTCCTATCAAGACATCTATGGTATATTTCACAGAACTGGAATAAATGTTCCAAAAATTTATATGGAATGACAAAATACCTCAAATAGCAACAGTAATCTTGGAAAAAAAAGAGCAAAGTTGGAGGAATCACACTACCTGAAATCAAACTATACTATAGAACTATAGTAATCAAAACAACATGATGCTGATATAAAAACAGAAATATAGATCAATGAAACAGAACAAAGAACACAGAAATAAATCCATGACTTTATAGTCAATTAATATTTTACCAAGGAGGCAAAAACTTACAATGGGGCATAGACAGTCTATTTAATAAATGGTGTTGGGAATATCAGATAGATACATGCAAAAAAAAATGGAACTAGACTACCTTCTTACACCACACACAAGAATAAACTCAAAACGGACAAATGACAAATGTTAGACTCTAAACCATAAAAATCCTACAAGAAAACACCAGTAGTAAAATAGATATTTATTGTAGCAATGTTTTGTTCTTATATATTACCTCGGGCAAGGAAAACAAAAGACAAAATTATCAAATAGGACTACATCAACAAAATGAAAAAACAGCCTACTGAATGAGAGAATATATTTACCATGTATACATTTGATATGTATCCAAAATACATAAAATACTTACACAACTCAACACCAAAAATAAAAAACAATCTAATTTCAAAATGGACCTGAATAGATACTTCTCCAAAGAGGACATACAGATGACCAATAGACATATGAGAAGATACTAAATGTCACTAATCATCAGAGAAGTGCAAATTAAAGCCTCAATGAGGTATCACCTTACACCAGTCAGACGGCCATCATCAATAAATCAACAAACAAGTCCTGGAGAGGATATGGATAAAGGGGGCACCTCATGTACTGTTGGTGGGAATGCTGATTGGTGCAGCCACTATGGAAGGCAATATGGAATTACATCAAAAAATTAAAAATTGAACTGTCTTATGACCCAATAATTCCACCTCTGAAAATTTATCCAAGAATCCTGAAATACTAATTTAAAGAATATATGCACCCCTATGTTCATTGCAGCATTTCTTACAATAGTCAAGATTTGGAAGGAGCCCAAGTGCCCATCAGCAGATGAATGGGTAAAAAAGTTGTGGTACATTTACACAATGGACTACTACTCAGCCATAAAAAAGAAGGGAATCTTACCTTTTGTGATAGCATGGATGGACATGGAGAGCCTTATCCTAAATGAAATAAGCCAGTCAGAAAAAGCCAAGTACCATATAATTTTACTCATGTATGGAATGTAATGAACAAAATGAACTAACATGCAAAATAGTGACAGACTCACAGATAGAGAATAGGCTGACAGCTGTTGGGAAGGGGTGGTGCTTGGTGAAAGGTGGTGGGATTGAGCAAAAAAGAAAAAAAAAGAAGGAAAAACTCATGGACACAAACAAAAAGTGTGGTGATTGGACAGGGGTGGAAGGGTATGGAGAGAGGTAGAAGAAGGTAAAGGGGGGATAAATGGTGATGGAAGGAGACTTGACTTGGGGTCATGAACACACAACACAGTGTACAGATGATGTGTTGTGGAATTGTGTTCCTGAAATCTGTATAATTTTGTTAACCAATGTCACCCCAATAAATTCAATTAAAAAAGAACTGTATTCCCAATAAAATCATACCTCTTATGGTTAGTAACTATCAAAATACATAATAAATTTATATTATTTTGAACAGGTAGTCACCAGCAATTATAATGATAGCTCAAACAAGAAGAAATTTATATAAGTCTTAGAGTCTATATGTTCATAGAAAAAAAATTTAAAGGGAAAATGTATATTCACATTTCTGGTACTAAAAATACGATGATCAATTTTTTTAATGTTTTAAATACATTATATTAATATAAATCTTTTAGCAAAAGAACAAGTAAACTGAAAATGTGAATAACTATTTTAAATTTCCAAGTGTTAGAAAAAGCTTGTTCCTGTACTTCTTAAAGTAGAAAATGGTTATTATAAAATAATTAAAGCATTTAAATTACATTGGACACATTTTAAATAGTGGCATTATATCTTTGTTTTGAAATACCAATGTTTATCAGCTGTCATCTGTCTGTTCAGGCATTCTGCTTCTTCTTCATTCAGTTGAAATTAGAACTTTTGCAACTATCTAAACTTATAATATCAACTATGTGTATGAAGCATTTAAATTTCTTTACTACCTTTCTTTATTTCATTGAGTCTTTTAATCTTGTCCTACATCCTAAACAACTCCCTCTTCATCTTAGTCTGCTGTCTTCTCATTTTGTTTTTTCTTTTTCATTTGATAGAGAATTTTATCGAGAACACAAAACAGATGCAAGGATTTACTTTATATTCCTTTAGTTAACTTTTTTCTAACACAAATTTTTTTATTGAACTATAGTTGACATATAATATTACATTGGTTTCAGGTGTGCAACATAGTGATTTGACATTTATATTCATTATGATGTGCTCACCACAGTAAGTCTAGCAACCATCTGTCACCATACAAAGTTATTACAATAATATTGACTATTTTCCCTATGCTGTACTTTACATCCCTGTGACACATTTTTTTAATAACTGGATATATGTTCCTCTTATTCCCCTTCATCCTTTCATTTTCTTTTTGTCTTTAATAAAGCATTTACCTTTTCTTAGATTACATAATATTTTCACAAGCCATTTGTTGATTTTTTTCCTCCTTGTAGATGCACATGCCTCTGATTGTCCACTTCCTCCACAGAAGTGTGATAGTATTCCCTGTGTTTGTAAGCAATAGAGTTGGGTGGGAATTCCCAGTGCATTTCTTCTTAATCCTGCTCTTTATTTCTATATGTCATTAGGCTAATGCAAATTCTTTCTCTGAAATGGAAGACCCTTGACCGTCCTTCTGGTGTTGTTGGAATATTGCCTCGTTTCGTGAGTGTGCCTATAACAAAGCACACCAGGAGTTATTAAACCAGTCACCCTGATCATCTTTAAGTTAGGGATAGGAAACTTACAAATGTTTATATGTATCAACGTGTCAGTCTTTATTTTTATGGAGTCGTAAAGGGAATGGAGTGTGTTACAATGCCAGGCTGGGTCTTCAGTGGGAAACGACAGAGAGCAACGGCTCTCACACATGGCAGGAAGGGTGTGTGGCAGTGAGTCCTAGCACACACTGCACTGAAAACCGGAGTGCTACAAGATGCCGATCTTTAAGGTCAAGTTCAAGGAGTACATCATCATGCAGCCTCTACTTTATGAAATGTTAAAAAGTTTCGTATGAGGGCTCAGGAGAGAAGGCACCTAGGCCAGATCAGCTACCGGGAAATTTAGATCAGCCACAACCAAGACGCTTCTGAGGTAAGCAAGCAAATACAACCAGAGAAACAAAATAGAACCAGAGACATTGAAG
>PVJI01019411.1:0-31097 GCA_004026765.1 Micronycteris hirsuta | reverse complement strand
CCCCATTGACCCAAAAACTGCAAGGATGGTCTTTTAACAATTTTGTCAACAAGATTGCAGAATATATTGCTTCTTGGACAAGAAGTCTTACGACATAATTTAGAAGATTTACTCATTGCTACTTAAGGCGATGATCTACAAATAAAATCATAGGAAGTCATATTGTAACCCTTCAGTCACATATTTTGATAATGTGGTAGGCTTTACTCTGCAAACAGGAAGTGCCCTTTAAACTGTGGCCAGAAAAATATCAAATGAGCTGTTACCATAACGTCCTGGATGGCATCACAATAGATGGAGTTCTGTCATCAGCACAGGTCAGTAATTTGGGGTAATACATGTAGCTGGTGGCATTTGAGAGAGATGCTGCGCAGAGATGGCATGTGTGAGAGCTAAGATACAGTATTCTTAATTTTCTAAGAACTCAGCTCAAGAGAGTATGCATGCTTATCAAGTGCTACAAGCACAGTCTATACATTAGACAAGATAATATTAACAATCAGATTGATGATTCTTTTATGCTATCACGTAAGCAAAGAGCTTATAGCTAGAATGGGAAGGTCCAATACTGTTGTTCTCATGTTCTGCATGAGAACTGCATGTTCTCACTGAATACTCATTGAATATTTTCCCTATTTTATAGTTGAAGAAACTATTTTATCAGAAGAGATGTCATACAGTATGAAACAAAATTTGCAGACTTTATTTTCAAATTTTATGTTTGATAGAGATTATTTCTCTATAAATTAGGCAGACTATGTACAATTTGGCCACTAAAGGAGCTTCAAGTTTTATGTGGTATCCTTGCCCAGTAAAGGGGGAATGGGTTGTGGTTTTATCCTTACTTAGTAGTTTATGCTTCAGCCACTTTTATGTTAAATTTAACACTTGGGTGTATTTATGAGCAAGTTTAAAGGTACTTAAATTTTTTTCCTTTTGCAATTTTTCTTTAAATCACATAAATAATGTCTCCTTAGTACAAGGAAGTTATTACTTTGGGTTTACTATAATATCCTTCCACTAATTATGCATTTCATTCTCTAACCTCTAAGCTCTCTTTTCCCCGCATAGCATGAGAACAAAATAACTTGTCATCTTCCTGAAAACCCAGTTTTGTTGTTTTCCTATACTTTCTGTTCTCATTTTCTCTACCTCAAAAATATATTTTTAAGTTGAGCCATTTTTATTGATTTCTTAATACTACTATACATGAAGGTTGTAATATTTGAAATGTTATAGAACCAGTGAAAAATCCCTCCCTGAGATAATCATATTAGCAGTTTTATGTATAGCCTTTCAAATATTTGTATGCTTATTAGAAATAGATATACTATTATTTACTTTGTTCTTTTTTCCTACGAATGGGATGATATTACACAAAACTGGTTCTATCAGCTGCTTTTTACTTACATAACAACATCTGATAGATTCATTTGTATGTCCATATATAATAAGAAACTCTTACATTCTACTTACTACATACCAGGTGCTGTTTAAGTACTTTATGTATAATTCCTTTAATCTTTTTTCCATTACAACAATCTACTTCACAGATAAGGAAGTGGATGATATGTCTAGTAAATGGTGAAAAGCTGGGGTTTGAATCCAGACTGGCTGATGCCAGAAGCTTCACCTCTAGTCTCGCTGCTTCTCTAAAAAGAGAAAGCTGCCTTGCCATCGTTATGACTAGTTTATGAGTAGAGATCATGAAACGAGAGCTCCACAATTAATCCTGCTTTTGGAAAGAAGTATTATTATTAAAGTAATAACAATGTATAGAATTTCAGTGATTTTTTTCTGTATAATTTTCTTCATGATTTGAATATCAGTGAGTATGCATATTTTTCTATTCAGAAAAAACAATGGAAGTCGTTTCCACTTTGAATATAATAACCAGAACATATTATGTCAAAGTTGGTGCTGCTTTAGTTTTTAAAAAAATTTAATTAGAGTTACTAATGGTAAACACCAAAGACATATTCAGTAGACAATGTACTGATTAATAATGATAGCATACATTGAGTTCTTATATATTCATGGTATTACATGTGCTTTATATGCATTTTCTCATTTAATCCTCATAATTCTCTACTGTTACCTCCACTTTATGGTTGAGGAACCTGAGATTTAGATTAGTTAAGACACTTGCCAGAGGTCATACATCCAGTGAGTAGCAGAGATCGGGCTGAGGCTGAGTCCGCAGTCCTTTGTCTCTGTGTGCGGCTGCCTCCCGGCTTTGTGTGCAGTAACACCTGCTCCAGACTGTCGCTTATGCAGCTTCTGTTCATGGAAGGCCCTTAGGAAAATCATTAGAAATCTAATGACACTGAAAATGTGTTTATCACCTTTAATAAATGTCCTGATTTAAAGAAAGATGTTCCATACATTATATACAAGTAACTGAAAAATTGTGACTTTACATAAATGTCTTAATATGTTTTTTAGTGCTTAAGACTGAATAACCTAAGCATAGATTGCAACATGCTGACCTCTGTGAGCTGTGACTAAGCCAAAAGCATAAAGGTCCCAAATGCGGTCTGAAATTCTTGCTCAATTTTTCCTTTAGGTTAGGGTATTTCAGGCCTAGGTGTTACCTGGAAGGCTTACATTTGAACCATTATTACTCATCAATCCTTTAAGTAAATTCATTTTTATGAGCTGCCTAAGCCTATAATCTGCCTGGGCTCAGCACAGTTACATTTTGTTAAGGAGGAACCATATCAGGAAATCCTAGAGCAATGCTTAAGGATCCGGAAAGCACAAAGGGTGTAGCACAGTTGTACTGGAAAACTGAGACTGACTGAGGGGAGGCGCCCGGACAAACTTGGCCTGCTAAGCAGTTTCACCGGAGCTGAGCTCCGTGTGTAAGTCATAGATGAGGGACAAGTTTGTATAACCTCAGCAAACTGTAAATCAGATGTCGGGGGATAAGAGTGGTCTTGATGGGTTCCATAGTACAATTTCTATACTATTATATAAAATTACTGTTTATGAAAGTTTTATCTATTCTATAAAGTTTATATTAGCTCTTTGCCAAGCTTTACTATTCTCAATATCATTCATCTCTAATATTTATTTACATATTTAAAAGTCAAAAGTTAGAATAGAGAGAAGAGGGAATTCTTGATTTTTAAGTACGGGTTGGGATAGTGTGCATTTCTAAAGGTAGAATGAAAAGTACATGTACATATTATATGATGCCTTAAATGTATATTTAATAGCTTTGTGTCAGTTTTAAAGGGCACCTTAAAATACATGGCAACCTGAATTTTTACTCTCCTATTTATGAATTGAGGCAACCGTCCAGAAACACTTTGAGTCATAATTCTGGCTCCCTCAGACCTTTGGCCTGCACAGCACTGTGGTTGTCAGGCTTGTTTCTATTCATGGCGGCCACTCAAATTTTTAATTCAGTTGTTAAACATGAACTTTAGCTCAAAGTTTTTGAGCTAGGCTATTTTAAGCCATAGATCCTGTGCTACCTTATATGCGAATTGTCCTTGGGACTATGTCTACGGCTCAATCTAGTCGGTTGTGGCTAGGGCAGGCAGCACCACTTGCTTAAAGACGGGTACATTCTGGAAAATGCATCAGGAGGTGATTTCATTGCTTGAACATCGTAGTGTGCACTTATGCAAACCTAGATGGTGTAGCCTATTGCTCCTAGACTGCAAACCTGAGCAGCGTGTTACTGTACTGAATACTGTAGGTAATTGTAAATTGCTGATAAATATTTATGTATTTAAGCATAGAAAGCATTCAGTAAAAATGTGACATAAAAGATTAAAGAAATGGTATACTTGTACAGGACACTTACACATGGAGCTTGCAGGACTGGAAGTGGCTCTGGGCGAGTTTTGGAGCGAGTGGGGAGTGAATGTGAAGACCGAGGACTTCTCTGCAGTCCTGTAGACTTTATAAACACTGTACTCTTTGGCTACCTACATTTCTCAGAAGATTATTCTTTCTGTAGTAATAAATTAATCTGAGCTTACTGGAGCTTTACTTTATAAACTTAAAGCATGAACACATCGTACAGCTGTACAAAAATATTTTTCCTTATATCCTTATTCTATAAGCTTTACTCCTACTCTTTAAATTAAATTTTCTTAACCTTTTAAATGTTTTTGTTAAAAACTAAGACACAAGCACATACATTAGCCTAAGCTGACACAGGATCAGGATCACCGATACCACGTCTTCCACCCCCACAGCTTGTTCCATGGGCAGGGCTTCGGGGACAAGCCCACCCAGAGCTGTCTCCTGTGGTGGCAGTGCCTTTTCCTGCAACACCTCCTGAAGGACCGGCCTGAGGCTCTTCCTGAGGAGTCGTCCCTTTTTTCAGACATGCTTTCATGGTGGTTTGTTTGATTTATTTCTATTTTTCATCATAAATTTGCTTGTAAGCAGACAAGGCACCATGAACATTCCTTTCTATCAGTGGAAACCTTTTGGCATTGGGGTCTGTTTTTAAACTTTTTCAGGAGCTTGTTAAGGTCTGCAAAGCTTCTGCTAAAGCCTTCACTGTGAATTTTCTTGGGGGTTCTTCTCCTGCAGTTTTCTTTTCTCTTGTCTCTTTTTCAGCTATGCATTTCTGTCCCAGTTCCAACAACTCCTCGTTAGTCCTTTTCTCAGGGGCCACCTCAAAGAGCTCCTCAGTGTTATCTGCGTCTGCTCCCAGGGTAAAGTGTTTGTTCTCTCAACCGTGGTCTTGTCAACTTTGCCGCCTTTGTCCTACCACGTAGGACAACTGTGACACCACTAGGCGACAGGAGTTTTTCAGCTCCATTACCTTGTATATGTTGTCTGCCATGATCAAAACATCATTTATGCAGTGCATGACTGTGTTACAATTAAAAATTCAAATAAATACACAGGTGATTTATACTAAGCATATTAGAAATATGATTACCTATTGAAGAATAATATGCACATATATGAAAATTTTAGCTCTTTAAAAGCTAAAAACTGATACCTAATCCTTCTAATTTGTACTAAAACAATTTATTTCTATGCTTTATTCTTTTCTGTTTTTATGCCATTACGATACTTCTTTGATTACTATAGTTTGTAGTACAGTTTGAAGTCAAAGAGATGATACCACCAAATGTATTGTTTTTAAGATTACTTTGGCTATCCCAAATTTTAGGATGGTGTGTTCTATTTCTGTGAAAAACACCATTGGAATTTTGATAGGGATTACATTTAATCTGTAGATTGTTTTGGGTAATGTGGACATTTTAACAATACTACATTTTCCAGTTTATGAGTACAGGTGATCTTACCATTATTTGTGTCTTCTACCATAATTTATATATTCATCAACTAATGGTCAAGAGATTATTTCCACCTCTCAAATATTGTAAATAATGCTACAATCAATATAGGATTGTAAATATCTCTTCAAAATTCTGTTTTCAATTCTTTTGGGTAAGTACCCAGATGTGGGGTTGCTAGATCACATGATAATTCTATTTTTAATTTTCTTGTCGAAGGTTTTTTTTAAGGATTCTATTTTCAGAGAGGGGGGAGGGAGAAAGGGGCACAAACATCAATGTGTGAGAGAAACAATGATCAGTGGCCTCTCGTGTGCCCCCAAATGGGGACCTGGCCCAAACCAGGCATGTGTCCTGAGTGGGAATGGAAACAGCCTTTCAGTTCACAAACTGGTGCTCAGTCCACTGAGCCACACAAGCCAGGGGTCGAGGAACCTTTGTACTGGTTTCTATAATGGTTGCACCATTTTACACTCCCAATGTCTCACAAGAGTTCCAATCATGGCCATTCTAACAGGCATGAGATAATATTTTATTGTGTTTTTCTTGCATTTCTCTGATAATTAGTAAAATTGGGTATCTTTTCATATACCTATTGGCCATTTACATGCCTTCTCTAGAGAAATGTCTAAGCCCTTCACCCCATTTTAAAATCAGGTCTTTTTTTTGTAATTGTGTTGTATGATGACCTTATATATTTTGAATATGAAGTTGTTATCAGATGTATGGTTTGCAAATATTTATTCTGTATAGTACCTTTTTACTCTGTCAATTGTTTCTTTTGCTGCACAGAAGTTTTCCATTTTTTGGTATTCCTACTTGTTTATTTTTACTTTTGTTGCTTATGATTTTTAGTGTCAAATCTAAGAACTGAGCATCAAGACCAATGTTTTGAAGATTTTCAACTCTGACATTTAAATCTTTGATCTATTTTGAGTTGATTTTTGTGTCTGGTGTAAGATGTGTCCATTTTTTTTTTTTTTTTTTGCATGTAGATATACAGTTTTCTTAACACCACTTATTGGAGAGACTATGTTTTCCCTACTGTGTAGTTGTGGCATTCTTGTCAAGATTAGTGGACCATGTATGAGTGGATTTATCTCTTGGCTCTGTTTTGTCCTATTGGTCTATATGTCTGTCTTTATGCCAATACCATACTGTTTTGATTATTGTAGTATTCTAATATATTTTGAAGTCAGCAAGTGTAAGGCCTCCAGCTTTGTTCTTATTTATTAAAACTTTTTGGATATGCAAGGTCTTTGGTGATTCCAATGAATTTTAGGATTTTTTTCTATTTCTGTAAAAAAATGGTATTGGTATTTTGATAGGGTTTACATGAATCTCTAGATTGCTTCTGTTAGTATGGAAATTTTAACAATATTAGGTTTCCCAGTCCATGAACATGGGATTTCTTATAATTTATTGAAATATATCACTTTAAATTTCTTTCAGCAATGTTTTATAGATTTAATGTACAAGTCTTTCACCTAAGTATTTTATTCTTTTTGATGCTATTTTAAATGGAATTTTCTCAATTTCCTTTTTTTGGATAGACTGTTGTTAATATGTGGAAGCACAATGGGTTTTTATATTTTGATTTCATATCTTGCAAAGTTTACTGAATTTTAAAATTATTTCTAACTTTTTTTTCTGGAATGTTCAGGGTTTTCTGCATATGATATTATGTCATCTGAAAGTAGAGATAATATCACCTGTTCTTTTCCAATTTTGATGCCTTTTATTATATTTTTTCCCCCAACTGCTCTAGCCAGGAAGGACCACAGTACTATGTTGAGTAGTAGAGGCAAAAGTAGGCAGTCTCGCCTTGCCTGGCTGGTGTAGCTCAGTGGATTGAGCGCGGGCTGGAAACCAAATGGTCCTGGTTCAATTCTCAGTCAGGGCACATGCCTGGGTTGCAGGCCAGGTCCCCAGTGAGGGCCATGTGAGGAGCAACCATACATTGCTGTTTCTCTCCCTCTCTTTCTCCCTCCCTTCCCCTCTCTCTAAAAATAAATTAAAAAATTAAAAAAGAAAATCAGTCTCTAAAAAAAAAAAAGTAGGCAGTCTTGCCTTGTTCCCAATGTTAGAAGAAAAGTTTTCTGTTTTTTACTATTGAGCTTGATGCTGACTGTGGGCTTGCCATATATGGCCTTTATTGCGTTGAGATAATTTCTTTCCTTTCCTAGTTTGTGTAATTTATCATGAGTGTATTAAATTTTGCCAAATACTTTGTCTGCCACTATTGATAGGATCATGTGATTTTCTCCTTTGTTTTGTTAATGTGGTGAACCACATTAACTGATTTTTGTGTGTCGAACCATGTTTGCATCCCAGGATAAATCCCACTTGTTTATGGTGTACAATCCTTTCCTTATGCTGTTGGATCCAGTTTGCTAGTATTTGGTCGAGGGTTTTTGTGTCTATATTGGCTTGCAGTTTTATTTTCTTGTCTCTGATTGGCTTTGGAACCAGGGTAATGCTGTCCTCATAAGCGAAATTGGAAGTGGGTGCTCCGAGATAGACCAGATGGAAACCACTCCCTCGTCAGCACCTGAGAAGTCATGATATTGAACATATGCTCTAACTTTTCCCTCCTTCAGGAGAAGGGGCATTGGGAGTTGCTTTTGTTAAGCAGCTGCCATGTGGTTCCTTTTGATATTGGACACAAAACAGTGTAATGACAATTTTTTATTGAGGTATAATTTATATGCCATAATATCAATATTTACTCCTTTAAAGTGTAATGGACAATGTTTTTGGCTGGGGTTTTATAAAAATCACCAAACTTTTAAAAGAGATATTTCTTCTATTATGCTATTCCCTTCCATGCCCTAAAAGGAAAGGGTATGATACTAATTAATAATTTAAGAAAGGCATGTCTGTCACAAGCTTAGACACAATTATTCAAATTCATTTTTTTAAAAGGAAACTAAATAATGAAAATATTGGCAGTTGTCAAGAATTTCTTTGGGACTCAGGACATTTTCTATAGCCTTTCTGCTCCTGTGCCAGTAACACAATTGACTTTAAGTGTTAAAATGTCTTTAAAAGCATTTGCCCGTTATTTGAAATATTGTTTTACCACTCTGTTCTATTTATGAATCTTCAGTTTGAGCATTACATCATTTAGGCGGGGATTTAGAATCCAGTAAGTTAGAGAAAGTATGTGGTTTAAATTTTCATTCTTTAATTCATCATCATTCTCCCTTTCTTTCTGAGTCCACGATTTTGCTTATATAGATGTACAGTTGACCCTAAAACAATGTAAGGGTTGGGAGTTGACACCCCACAATCGAAAATCCATGTGTTACTTTTGACACCCCAAAGATTTAACTACTAATAATCTACTTTTGACTGGAAGCCTTACTAATGAGAGAAATAGTAGATAACAGTCAATTAACCTATAGTTTATATGTTATATGTATTGTATCCCTTATTCTTACAATAAAGGAAGCCAGAGAAAAGAAAATATTAAGGAAAACATAAAGGAGAGAAAATACACTTATAATATTTATCCAAAAAAATACACATACAAGGTCTGTCTGGAAAAAGTCCAGCCATTGTTAATATACTGAGAACTGTTGGCTCACGACATCAATGTAAGCTGGCAGCCAAGGAGACTGGACTGGAATGCACATGTGTGAACAGTGATGACTTCACTGCACTAGTCAGTGGGGTGGTAGACACAGTTGAGTGAGCATGTGTACTGTGTGGCCATCGCATTCAAAATGACTGAGTGAGTAGAGCAACAAATCTACATCAGCTTTTGCATTAAGCTTGAACATTCCTCTGCAGAAACTATTCAGATGACTCATAAGGCCGCAGCTACGGGCAACTGATGATTGGCAGCTTCATCATTACAATGCGCCTGCTCATGCATCACATCTCATGCAGAATTTTTTGGCAAAACATAAAATCACCCAGGTGACTCAGCCCTCCTACAGCCCAGATTTGGTGCCCTGCAACTTCTGGCTTTTCCCCAAAAGTAAAAATCACCTTTGAAAGGGAAGAGGTTTCAGATGGAAGGTGAGATTCAGGAAAATATGATGGGGCAGCTGATGGCAACTGGGAGAACTGTGTGAGGTCCCTAGGTGACTACTTTGAAGGGGACTGAGGCATCACTGTCCTATGTACAATGTTTCCTGCATCTTGTATCTTCTTCAATAAATGTGTCTTTTTCATATTACATGGCTGGATACCTTCTGGACAGTCTTTGTGTAAGCAGACCTATGCCACAGAAACCCCTGTTGTTCAAGAGTTAACTGTGTTTCTCATTTAACTGATGATAGTCTGACCTATCAAATCACAAACACCAAGTGAAAAAAGATCTTTGAGTATCAAAGGAAAACAAGAGCCGTTTACAAAGCCGAAAGTAGCTGAAGGCTAGATACCTTTTTGTACATAATGTTAAGACCAGTAACAGCAAACTGGTTATTTGCTGTTCTCAGGTAACTTTTATGATTAATTTCCAATTTGGGGAAACATGTCAGTCATGAAAAGAGTGGTAGTGGAGCACCCCTGGAAGGTTCTGCTTGGAAGGCAGAGCTGATCTAAATCAGTCGTCAATAATTGGGGAGGCTGGGATTGTTTATCATGGAGGAAAACACAATTATCTTATACCTCGAGGCTATTTTACAGTGTATAATAATTGATACTGATATTTATGAATATAATTATATTGCATAGGCTCTTGGCAACTAGATATGTATGTAATTATACCTATGTAAATGTTGTTGAGTATAAAATTAGTCACTATCAAAGTGTAAAGAAAAATCACCTATAATTTTACCACCCAGAGATAAACATAAACATTTCAGACATAAGCAGATATATATCTTTAAAAAAATGGGTACTAATATGTATGTAGTATAAGTGCCTGACAATAAACTTCTTATTGTAATGTAAGCACCTGACACTAAGGCCTCAATTGCTGAGGCAAAGACATTCACCTCTAATAAGCATAGTGTCACCTTTATGACACGGTTACCAGCAAAACATCGAGAAGTTCCCCTTTTAGAAAGTCCTGGTTGACCTAGATAACTGACTGATTGAGGGACCCCGCTCTTTTCCCTTCTCACAGCCTAATTCCTGCTCTTAAGTTTTAATTTCCACTCATAAAGAGTAAACCCTCGAAACCCTAGGCATCTCACCCTGAACCCTATAAAGGCAGAACCCCAAGTCAAACAGCACTTTCCCCCCTCTACCCACAACCTCATGCACAAATCCTCCAACACCTGCGAGTAGTAAACCTTGTCTTTCTAGCGCTCCCTGGTGGCTGTTGCTGAAGTGTGTCTTGCAATCAAGAACTATGAGGGCCACACGTTGGCTGTCACTAGGGAGATGTTTCTGGGGGCTCCCACAGGTCCAAGAGAGTGCCCCCAGGTATCCTTTGCCAATAGCATCACCATTGATAGACTGAAATCAGCATGAAAACAATGTAGTTTTGCAAACTATCTTTTTTTAAAAAAAGTGACTTTTTCCATTTATCTAGATGTTTTTTCCTGCAGCTGATCTGTGACTGCTGTGTTGAGTATTTTTATTGAGGATATAGAGTAATTTGTTTAATGCATCCCCTGTGGTTTAACACTTAGGTGGCTTCCAATCGTTGACTACCACAAACAATGTTGCAGCAAATGTACTTTTAGTTAGCTATTTATGCTCTGATAGCATCTTTAAGATCAATTCCTAGAAGTAGAGATAATGTCCCAGAATAGGTATAATTTTAAAGTTACCGCATTGCTCTCGTATGAATGTTCTATTGCTGCTGTGTAAATTAACACAGACTTGGTATAAAACAACAAAAATGTATTATGGTTCCAGAGGTCTGAAATCCTAAATTCAAGGTTTCAGCCAGGCTGCATTTCTATGGAGGTTTAGGGGAGAATCTGTTGCTTTGCCCTATTTAGCTTCTAGAAGCTGCCTGCAGTCTTTGATCCGTGGCCACTTCTTCCAGGTTCAAAGCCAGGAGTGTAGCATCTTCAAATCTCTTTCTCTCTGACTTCTGCTTCCCCTGTCATTGTCTGCCTTTTCCGACTCTGAGTTTCCTGTCTCCATCTTTGCCCTGTGAGGATCCTCGTGACTACACTGAGCCCACGTGGGTAACCCAGGACAATGACCTCATCTCAAGATGCTTAATTTAATCACACCTGCAAAGTTCTTTTTGACTTGTAAAGTAACGTATTCACAGGGGATTAAGACATACATACTTTATAGGATCATTATTCTGATTACCACAGTCTTCAAAAAGTGTTTACCAAAGAGTATTCCTACTTGCAGTTTATGAAGATTCCTGTCACAATGAAATCAAAATGATTCTGGGCATTGAAAAAACTTTAAGCTTCAGCAATTAAGTATTTCCTATCAAATTTCCTTTTTTGACATTAATTTGAAGCATAGTAAGACATTTTTCATATACTTATTGACAATTTGAATGTATCATTTTGTGAATTTATCTATACCTTTTTTTTTGGTTGGGGCATTTTAAAAAATAACTTCATTTGTAAAAATGTTTATTTTTGTTATATATGTGAAATTTTATTCGTTTGTTTAATTTTAAAAAATTATTTGAGATGTATAAAATCGTTGAAATGTTCTGAAGTTTAATCTGTCAGTGTTCTATCTAGCATTTATTTTTTTGAATTTAGAGTTTATACCTACATCTCTCAAGATGATGATTATTAATCTGCATTGCTTACTAGATTTGCTCTGTTTTTATTTCACATATTTAGTTCTTTTCAGTGCTGTTGGAATAAATTTTTGGTTTTCCATGATGTAAAGATCTGACTTTATATCCAACAAATTAAACATCATCTCTTTATCACTAAACCACTAACTTTATCACATACTATATATATATGGATCTCATGAATGAATGTTTCTGAAATATTGTATTAGATTTATCTGTTTGTGTCTTTTTAAAACATTTTATTTATTTATTTTTAGAGAGAGGGGAAGGGAGGGAGAAAGAGAAGGAGAGAAACATCATTGTGTAATTGCCTCTCTTGCGCTCCCTACTGGGGACCTGGCCCACAACCCAGGCATGTGTCCTGACTGGGAATCAAACCAGCAACCTTTTGGTTCACAGGCTAGTGATCAATCCACTGAGCCACACCAGCCAGTGGCTAAATTTTAGTTTCTTTTAGAGAAAAATTGTTATTATATAAAGGTAGATGTTATGTACATTTACCATTTTCCCTATTTTAAGTAATATTAAAATTAATTTCCTTTTTCTACTATGCATGAAAAGGAATAACTTGAGTGACTTTATTATAATTCACTGTGAAACTAGCTTTAAGCCATGTTTAAACACAACTCAATGTAATATGCCTGCCTGAGGCAACTGACATTTCAAATTGTGATTCTGTTCACCCCCAATGCAAGAAGGTCTGCTCTTTCCTGTAGTTGGAACTATTTAAATGAAGTTGATTTTAAGAGTTCAGAATCCAATTTGTGGCTTCTGTGATTCTTTCATTTGCATTACAAATCATTTGAATGTCATAAAGCAATTGACTAAAAAATATTGAAGAAAGGCTCAAGTAAAATATTAATTTGAACTCTCGTATTTTTGAATATATGATCACCTGGGCAGAGGAATGAAAACTTTGGACAAAACAATTTACAATGTTAATCAATAAGATTTTACAGGGGAGATATTAAATTATTCACCAGAACATAATTGTAATCACTATCAGTACCTGAGAATTAAGTACCAGTTCCATGATGCCCAAATCATATTATGAATGGCACTTCTTTCTTGTTTTCCAGGCCAGGGAGTAAAGAAAATAAAGCTCTTGAGTCTTGGTCATGTGGTCTCGAGACAGTCTGTTGGTCAGCATCACTAGTTGATCAGAAACCTGAAACCAAATATTGCAATTACCCAAATTCAGCCAAATATAAAAATTTTTTGCTAAATTTAGTTTCATGCCAAAATAGTGTATTTTGTTAAAAAATCATCTCCAGATTTACATGACCTTCTTTTCTCTGTGCCTGTGTGCCTGTGTCTAAATTGTCATTGTTTTTTAAGGACTTTAGTCTTTGGATTATGACCCCCTCAGCCTCTAATCCAGTAAGACCTTATAACCTCATTTTAGTTTTAATTTTAATTTTTTTAATTCTTACCTGAGGATATGTTTATTGATATATTGTTTTTGAGAGAGAGAGAAACCTTAATGTGAGAGAGAAACACTGATCGGTTGCCTCCCATATATACCCTGGTCAGGGACGGAACATGCAATTTAGGAATGTGCCCTGACCGGGAATCAAACCCACATCCTTTTGGTATATGGGACAATGCTCCAACCAGCTAGCCACCTGGCCAGGAAAGGACCTCATTTTAATTTAATTACATCAGCAAAGAATTTATTTCTGAATGAAGTTACACTGAGCATTTATTTTCAGTGTTTAGAACTTGAACACATATTTTGGGGGGTTACAAGTTGACCCATAATGGCACTTACCTGTACTTTTGTTTTGGATTTCTTTTTTTTTTTTTTTTACCGCCCCTTCTCAAATTTTCTTCTTCCTTCTTCTCAGTGACCTTGTCCCAAGTATCATTTTTCTCTCTTGTGTCTTCAAACTTTATCTCTTTTCTGGCTATTTCTCAGCGTGTAAACGTATACTAGACTCCTTCATCTTAAAAGCAACAACAACTTCTATCTCACCCCTCCTTTTGTTTTTATCTCCTACCCCTTCAGCTTTCTGTACCCCCAAATGCGAGTCTTATATTCATGTTTATGCTGTCTCCTCTGTAACTCACTGTCCATCAATTGCAGTTGGACTTCTGTGCCAACACTGAGACCGCTCTTGGCAAAGTTTTTAATGCTCTCTTTGTTGTTAAATCAATGGACACTTCTCTATTCTTCTGTTATAAAACTTAATGCCTCATTGGGTTTTTTGATCATCCTGTCTTCTTCAAACCATCCCTTTCAGATTAAATCCTTTGATTTCCATGGTATTTAACTTAGGAGATGTTTCCTATGTCTTTGAATGCTTAGCCATCTTGGAAGATTTTCTTCCTCTACTCATTCTGTAAGTTTTGGCGCCCCCCTCTGATTCATGTATCTCTCTCTCTCTCACTCACTAGACTTTTCTTGTCATTAATATTTCCTTTTCTTGTCATTAATATTTAGTCTTATTTCTTTGCATGTCTTCCACATCACCTATAGAGTTTTGATCTCCCAAAATGTATGTCTCCAGCCCACATTTCTTCTCTGAACTCCAGTTGTATGTATGTGACTGGCTGTTATGTATCATCTCTTCAATTTCTCACAAGTACGTCAAATGCAAAAAGTTAAAATTGCACTCTCCAGCTCTTACTCCTGAACTTATTCCTTGTTCTATATTATTTTTGTTCTTAGTGAGTGGTACTACTACCTAGCCACTATCCTGGTGAGAAACTTGAACCCTCTGTCCATTTCTTTTGCCCAATATCTGGTTTTCCTATATATTAAGTTGCTTTATAATCTTTTCTCCAACATCACTTGAACTGATTTAGATTAAGCCCCATATTTTCTTCCTGGATTCTACAGTTATTACATCTTGTCCAATTGAAGCCATTTTCTACATTGTTGCCAGTTTGATTTCTCAAAATGCATTTGATGATGCTATTCAACTGAAAATCTTTTTTGAGTCTCAGTCATAGTTTCCAAGATAAAGTTCCAAACTTCTATATGTCCTTTATGTAGTCACATCTCTTTCATCCCTACAAAACCCATTCATGCTGAATATTTTCACCGGCTTGAATATGTCATGCTGCATCTTCTACATGAAAAATCTTTCCTCCTCCTCTTTGTCCACTAATTTCTATTCTTCTCCTAACGTCTCTGAAAGCTGAAAGTCTTCTCTGACCCTGAACTCCCTCATATGATCTGGATTCGGCGCCCTTTGATGAATCTTTTATATACTTCCATAGAATCACGTATTTACCTCTGTGCAGCTACGCAGATGAGACCTTTTTAAAAAGAAAAGTCTCCAGAAATTAGCACGGTGTCTGAAACGTAAAATTCACTCAAAATTGTTTTGAATGAGCGAAGTCATTGATATGGACAACATTGACCTGAAGAAAGAGTAATAAGAAAAAGTGACAAATACTGGATCCTTGAGGTCAGACAAACGTTTAAGAGGTAGGCAGAGGACAAGACTGGATAATAGAGGCCAAATGGTCACTTTCTCCAAAGAGAGGAGAACCAGAGAAGGGTGAGCCTGATCATACATGCCAGTTTGTCTAGGACAGTACTGAATTACGCCTGCTGTCCTGACTCCTGTCCAGTTTAGCATTGTTTCAGGTTTTTCCTTTTTAATGAGGCATCGTGATGAATAATTACATTAAGATGCCCTGGGATGTGTTTGGAGAAGTAGTAGATGCCAAGATCTGCTGCCCTGACTCCTCCAAAGACCAATGCACTCACTCCTGCAGCGCCTGGGAGTGGTTGGCAGCTGGTAGCTCTCAACTAATTACTCCCTAAGTACTTAAATGTAAAATCTGTTACCTTAATTCCAAGAATTGTGTGTAGATAGAGCCACCCTGTCTCATTTTATGACTGAAAAATATCCCACATGGGATACCACATCCAGGGACTGATAAATGCAAAGGTGCAAAGGCCCGTCCTTTCCCAATTTGAACAGCCATAGGAACCATCCCGCTCCAGAGCTGCCCTGGGATCAGACAGGGCCTTTGTTGTGACTGCATTGCTGCTTAGTTCGCCTTCTGCTCGGTTGTACTTCTTTTACCCCTACCACATGTTTCGATGCCAAGAACACACTCCTATACACTTCCTGTGTGCCAGGCTTCATCTCTGAGTCTGTTGCTTGGGGATCCTGATCTGTGCAGATCCCCACTTTTCACTTCTAGCTACTGCCTTGATCTCATCAGGTAAGATGTAAGATGTATGTGCAGTTAACAGATTTCTCACTTTGACATTTGACAACCTGAATTTGTGTCTTGATCCTTCGCGGGTGCAAAACCAATACCTCCCTTTCAAAGACAACACAATGGTGCTCACTGATAAAGATGAAGCATTTTAACACATAGGTTAAATCTATTTCCCTGCAGCCTAGAAACAGGTAACTCTGTCTGCAGGTGGTGATAGAAGTATTTTAACACCTGGTATTGCAGCCAATTTGTGACGTGACTTGTGCAACAGCATGCAAAACACCCAAGGCTACCATGCCATTAGTAGGCAGAGTCGGTGGAAAATTAAAATTAGTTGGGTGTGCATGAATTATATGCAGAAAATAGAGCTTAACAGTCCTGTTCTTGAGTTCATAGGATGTAATGAATGCTATTTTTATGACTTTTGTCATTTATTGTATAATGAAATTACTTTATAATTTGATTAACAGTATTGTGTTTTCCAATATACTTTTTAAGCAGTAATGATCTAAATAAAGTACATGCTTTATTTAATAAAAAATTAAGCCCAGACTTTCCATTTCTCAAAGAAATTGATGATGAATAGGATGGATTTTGCACAAAATATTACAACCTATGGTCACTTAAAAACCAAGAGACCCAAGTCTGCTGAAGAAGCGGTATCATGTATTTCAAAAGTTGGTAGTTAGTTCAAAGGTTAGAACACAGAAGACTTTTTAGTGTCCAAAGCTGATGATTTTACAAATGCACTTTCAGAATTTGCATTTATACATCACCCTGGAAAGCATGATTTTTTGCATCTAGATCAAAAAGTAATTTTTCTAAAATGATTTCTGGCTCATTTTTTATTCAAACTTTTCATGTATAGCTATGAAAATCAAACTGATAATTCACTTTATCAGTGAATAAATAGTATTAGAGACAGATAAGAAATTATTAAAGAATGTAAACATGTTGGTTTTATTAGCAGAAGAACTTCACAAATAGTCAAACATTTACAATGTTACATTAATGTAAAATGATTAAAATACAAACCCAGTGAATTTCAATGATGATTCAATTCTTCATTCAATTCATGGAATCAGAGTAAAACTTTTGGAAATTTATTACATCAAAGGTGAAACAGCTAACATTGTGAATAAATTTAATATTAAAGTTTCTTGCTAAAAATACTATGGGTTTAACAGTGAAAATACAAAACAGATTTTATTAAGAAGCACAGACTTGTGGGAAAAACAGTGTTCTCATTATGGAATAGAACTGGATGTGGGACCCACCCGGTGTGCAGCTGCGTCCAAATGAAGCTCTGATGTTCCACCAACCCAAGCAGAAGCATCGGCTGTCCAAATGGAGACATGCATCTACATACAGGACAATTAACTTAGAAAGTTGTTGTAATGAAGCCTATGTTGAATTATAAAACATATTTTAGAAAGTAAACACTTTCTTTATCCTTCAGTATTCAGAATGCTTGAGCCTTTGAAAAGCTGTTTTGTAAATCAATCTATGCTACCCTGTTAGTATTGGACTATTTTTGGAAACAGGTCCTCCAAATTTTTCTTGCACCTATTCAAAAACAGTTTGAGATCTTTAATGAAAACATGCAATGAATGTAGCACCCAATACCTTCAGTTTTTGAAGCTTTTAGGAAATTGCAATTGTTAAATCAAAAATTTCACCATGGAAGATGTTGAACTTTATCCTCATAAGCAAGAGAAGTACTGAATAAATTAAACAAGGGCAGTTTATTGTATGAGCTTTGATTTCCAAAATCTCTAATTCCACTTTGTAAAATGTAACTAGTAGGAACTCTTAACTGGATAAATTTATATTATATCTAGAGAGAATAAAATTTAGAAGACAGGTTTGCAGCATCTAAATTTAGTGAAACATCAAAAGAATCATAGGCGACTTATTTGACAGTGACAGTGGGAGGTTACGCAGATGGTGGCAAAAAGAGAGTGTTTGCGGAAATGTTGGGGCTGAAATACTGACACGTGAGTGGCGGTTATGAGGCACGTGGCAGCACTCCAGCCTCAGCTGAGGGCCCCTCACTCAGCCTTTCTTCCTCTCTCCTTCCCCGGTATAGATTTCCATTGCAGACTGACAGTTCTCCCAGCCTTCTTAAGGTGCTTCCCATTTTCTCTGTGTCCCTTTAATAAAATCCTTCCATATTTAATCCCATATTTGCATCTGTTTTTTAGAGAACTGGGGCTAACACAACATTTCACTATCAAAAACAGAATTGACATTCTGTCCTTCTGTATCTTGGATACTGTGGACGGTTGCCATAAACATGGGGGTGCACATACCTCTTTGAGATCTTGATTTCAAGTCATTTGAATATATACTCAGAAGCTGTATTGCTGGATTAAATCCACAATGGTAACTCATTTCATACCTATTCGGATGGCTATTATGAAAATTTTAAAAAGTGTTCGCAAGGATGTGCATAAATTGGAGCCCTGATACACTGTTGGTGGGAATGCAGATTGGTGCAGCCACTGTAGAAAACAGTATGGTGGTACCTCAAAAAATTAAAAATAGAACTACCCTATAATGTTTAATTTCTGAACATTAAAAAATGAAGGAGGAACAATTATACTTGATACATATTAACATTCTGTAATAGCTTCTGAGACTTGTCTGTTGCTGATAACTTATCAACTGATAAGTGTTCAATGATAAATTTTGTTCAATACCTATCTGCTGCCTAGAAACCTGAGGGTCTGTAGTTGTGGTTCAAGGCCCACTCAGGTAGAGGCACATGCCAACCAGGGTGTGTCTGGGACCTGCTCCTCAGGTCAGAACTGAAGAAGCCCACCTATTTCATGTGCTTTACGTGTCAGTTCTGTATAAACACTTCCTTTTTCAAAATAAATTGCTTCTAAAAATATTTTAAAACTACTGGCCTAGAAATCTCATGAACTTTAAAGCAAAAAGAAAAGTATCTAAAAGTATTCTACCATTTACACTTTCAGCTCTTGTAAAGTAGGCTGCTCCTGTGGATTGCTCCCTGCTCTTTATTCTGAATTAATTTTATTGTTATTTTTTTGTATATACTTAAATGAGGTGGAGGGAGAGGGTTTTAAAATTACTTTATTAGGGTGGATATTTTTTACAATTAGAGATAATTACAATTACCAGAAAAATCCAAGGGTGGAGATAATTACAATTAGAATGTTAAAAGATGACGGGAACTAATGTGAGATTATAATAGTTTTGCTATTAACATTTTTCAAAGATCTCTGCTACATAAATTGTGCCACAGTTATACTTAGCTGTCTATATTAAAGACATTTGTAATGTATTTTCAAAAATAATACTGTTTTGTAAAGATTTTTTATCTCGGTTATTTACTGAATATCCTTTGAATTTATTTATTTTTTATTTTTATTTTTTATTATTATTCAAATACAGTTGTCTCCATTTTCCTGCCACCACTTTCGCCTGCCCCACCCACACCCACCTTCCACCCTCCAGCCTCCCTCCACCCCGCCCCCATTGTTGTCCTTGCCCATGGGTCCTTTATACATGTTCCTTGATGACCCTTTCCCTTCTTTCCCCATTATCGCCCTCTCCTCTCCCCTCTGGTTACTGTCAATTTGTCCTGTATTTCAGCCTTTGAATTGAAAAAAAGACATACTGTGTGATTTTTAAGTAGCCAATATAAACAATCCACTCTACGAGGGGGGACCCCCCAAAAATGGAATTTATTTATAAAAACTTCTGTATTTATTCTTACATGCTTAAACTTCAGTCACTTCAAAGCACTCTACCTTTGATGCAATTCACCTATCGAGACATTCTTTCCACCACTCAAAACGGCTTTGAGCCCATTGATTTTGATGACTCTTAGTGCTTCTGCTGCTTTTTGTTTCACGTCTTCCACATCAGCAAAACATTTCCCTTTGAGGACTTGTCCATCCCAGGAAACAAAACCAAAGTTGCTCAGGGCAAGATCCAATGAATAAGGAAGGTGCTGCACAGAGGTCATGCCGTTTTTGTTCAACACTGCTGAACACTCAGCACAATGTGAGGAGGTGTTCTCATAAATCCCCCATCACGAAATGGGCAACCGCACTGAAAGAGTCTTCAAAATAATTCACTGAAGCTGAACACGGCCTCTTGCAAACAAGGCCAACTGGTACGCTGATACAGATGGGTTCCTAGAACATTCACCTAGGAGGGGAAGCCTGGGCTACTACAGGCCAATCTTACAGAAGATAATTCCATTTTGGGGCATCCCCTCTTATACACTGTAAAAAACGTATATGCATATATATGAATAGAAATAACTGGTAAGATATATAAATCAAAATGTTAATGCTGTATATTTCTATACGGCTAATAGTTATTTAAATTTTTAATCCTCTACTTGGTTTTCTAAATATTTGCCTAATACACATGTATTTATTTTTTAATCAGCCAAGCAAAACCAAATTAATTTTATTTTTGAAATCAGTATTGTAACTTTTTCGTCATATTGTGGTATGTAAACAAATATATAGAGTTGTGGTTCAAAGGATCAACCATGGTGTCTAGGCCAGGTTAGAAGGGAAGAGCGGTCAGGAAGAGATTGGGCTGGGAGAAATGGGACTAACTTTCTCCAGGGCCAAAGACTAGATGAAAGGAGTGAAGGTATGAGAGGTCCGGCAGGATAGGAAGTGTGGTCAGAGTGCAACAGTATTCAAGTTTGATAATGATGAGGAAAGTTCCTATTAAAATGAGATCTATACTAGAACCTGGGAGTAGAGTTAAGGTTGTAGTAATTTAAGAGTCCAACAATTTTATGACAAGGTCATTTTCTGAGTCATCCATGTTGATGTTGGTACGAAGATTGCAAAGTTAGGGCAGATAAAGAATGTGAGTAAAATTCCAAAATCTTCATTAATAAGAGGGAGTGGTGAGTAGGTGCACAGATGCTGTCATTGAGGAGGGCTAAGGGACATTGCAGCAGAATGGCTTAAGTTTTAGATGAGAGTGATTTATCATAATGTATAGTTTTCTGTGAATCTCACTTTACTTGTTTTATTTACTTATACATTCTTTGTTTTTTATTGTTGTTCAATTACAGTTGTCTGCATTTGCTCCCCACCACTTCCCCCCCGACCCCAGACAAACCCACCTCCCTCCCTTGCTTCCACCCTCCCCCTTGGTTTTGTCCATGTGTCCTTTGTACTAGTTCCTGAAAACCCTTCTCCCCACTGTTCCTTCCCCCTTCCCCTCTGGCTATTGTTAGATTGTTCCTAATTTCAATATCTCTGGTTATATTTTGCTTGCTTTTTTCTTTCATTGATTAGGTTCCAGTTAAAGGTGATATAATATGGTATTTGTGCCTCACCGTCTGGCTTATTTCACTTAGCATAATGCTCTCCAGTTCCATCCATGCTGTGGCAAAGAGTATAAGCTCCTTCTTCCTCTCTGCTGTGTAGAATTCCTTTGGGTAAATGTACCATAGTTTTTTGATCCTCTTATTTACTGATGGGCACTTAGGTTGCTTCCAGCACTTGGCTATTGTAAATTGTACTGCTATGAACATTGGGGTGCACAGGTTCTTTTGGATTGGTGTTTCAGGGTTCTTAGGGTATAATCCCAGCAGTGGAATTGCTGGGTCAAAAGGCAGTTCCATTTTTAGTTTTCTGAGGAAATTCTATACCTTTTTCCACAATGGCTGCACCAGTCTGCATTCCCACCAACAATGCACTAGGGTTCCCTTTTCTCTGAATCCTCTCCAACACTTGTTTGTTGATTTGTTTATGATGTCCATTCTGACTGGTGTGAGATGGTATCTCATTGTGGTTTTAATTTGCATCTCTCTGATGGCTAGTGATGCTGAGCATCTTTTCCTATGTCTCTGGGTCCTCTGTATGTCCTCCTTGGAAAAGTGTCTGTTCAGGTCTTTTGCCCATTTTTTAATTGGGTTTTTTGTCTTCCTGGAGTGGAGTCATGTGAGTTCTTTATATATTTTGGACATCAAACCCTTTTCCGAGGTATCATTGGCAAATATGTTTTCCCATATGGTTGGTTCTCTTTTCATTTTAATGCTGTTTTCTTTAGCCCTGCACAAGCTTTTTAATTTGATGAGGTCCCTACTTATACATTCTTAAAATAAAGTGTTAATATCAATTTTACTTGGTGCAAAGGCACAAGAAAAATAAAGTTTTTTGAAAGTTAAAATAATCAAACCAACACATTATGAGCGCTACAAAATGTCTCTTACATCCTTGGAGAAAAATTACTTTACTTGATTATTGCTTACTTGGTAATATTAATATATACTTTAAAGCACAAAAAGGATATAGCATAGAAAAATAAAAGCAGGCTCTACACAAATACATGTTAGCAATATGCGTGCAGTGTTTCATTTGAGAGTGTTGTTAAATCTGAATCACACGGACGTCAATGTCTGTAGAGTCTTTCTCTGCTGTGGGACAGGAACTTGTCATCAGATTTCATCAGACTGTATCCTTTGTGTAAATTCTTTCATTGCTCTAATTCCATGCTAAGCGATTAATCTTAAAAATAATCCTCCTTTCAAGTGGTCAATTCTGATACAATGCTTGGTTTTAAAATGTGAACTTGTTTCAGTACAGTTGATATATTTAAGAATAAATTGAACAATGTTCAATTATGAGTTTCACATTTACTTGTGTGTGATTTTATCTGTGTGAAACACCAGATCCACCCTCTGCCTACTTTCTGGTCAGAATTCACATGCCTCCTATGTGCAGCATTTACTCACCTCTTTTTAGGATTCCCCCAGCTATTCTCTCATTACAGTGTCAGCTCAGAATCATGGATCTTACCACCTAATCAGATTCAGTATAAATGAGGCTCCTTGGTGTCGTTCCTTGAATACTATTCCTCTGGAGAATATTTATCACCCCCACACACTCAACGTACAATGACGGGAGAGACCTAGGAGAACCCCTTACAGATAAAGGAGGAGAACAGAAGTCACACAGCAGTCCATGACCCATAGCAATTCTGACACTCAGCCAGACACATGTTGTCTGTGACATCACCTATAGAGGAAGTGGTTCATGGCAGTCCAAACACCTCTTTATTTCTCACTCAATCAAAGCTTTCTCTTCCAATCAAAGCTAGTAAATTGTTTTAAAATCATTGTGGGACTTTTATGTATCAGTTTATAATCCACATTTTATGTCATGCCACAAATACAAATCATTTTGAGATAAGCCCTTCTCTACTTGGGTCCTGTGAGATTGTTATGGGAAAAGCCCTTAAGATTCCTGGGAAGTCTCTAAGATTCTATGAGATATGGCCTTGTGTTTTTCTGAGGTATTTACAAAGATCATACAGCCCTACTCTGGATTTGATCTTAGCCCAGAAACTACTAGAGATAAGAGAAAGTTTTATTTTCAAACTTGGTGAGTCCTAAATTAGATTTAGTAGCATATTATTGCTCTCCTTTCATATTTTGTCATAGATAGTGAGAAGAAGCTTCCTAGAACTTTTAATATTCTACCTAGAAATCTCCTTAGTTATATTTTTAAATTCTTTACATACATTTCCTCTTCTATATTACCAAACTTTCTAACACTACATAAAAAAGATTTCCCTTTCTTCCAGATTCCAATAACATCTTCTTTACTTTCATTTGGGCACTTACTCAAAGCCTCCTCTAAGCCCTATGCTTCCATTAACACTCTCCTACAGCCACCCAGCTTTTGCCTGATCCCAAAGTCAGTGCCATATGTCTGAGCTGTTTGGTATGGAAATCTCCACTTCTAGGCTTCTAATTTTGTTCTGACTACCTATTACAGCGTGACAAACCACCCCCAAACTTAATGGTATAAAATAATCTTTTCTTTTTTAAAGATTTTATTTATTTATTTTTAGAGAGAGGAGAAGGGAGGGAGACAGAGAGGGAGAGAAACAGCAATGTATGGTTGCCTCTCACATGGCCCTCACAGGGGACCTGGCCCGCAACCCAGGCATGTGCCCTGACTGGGAATCGAACCGGGACCATCTGGTTCCCAGCCCGTGCTCAATCCACTGAGCTACACCAGCCAGGGCCGGTATAAAATAATCATTTTATTAAACTCCTGAACGTTATGGATTAGGGACTTAGGTAGATCGCAATTTATTTTAGATATTAGATCACTAACTTAGATAGATGACTGATATTTAAATAACAGATGTAGCCTTTCTCTGCTCCTCAATGTCTAGGTTCTTACCTGGAAAGTTGTACAGATTGAGGGTGTGTTGATGGCTGGGGAATTTGGAAGTATCTTCACTCACATGCCAAGAATTTGACACTGGCTATTGCCTGGAAACCTACATTTGGTCTTTCTTTATGGTCTGGACTTGCTCACAGAATGGTGACCTCAGTCCTGTTACATAATGGCTTAGGGCTCCAAAGGTGAGCATTTTTAAAAATATATTTTATTGATTATGTTATTACAGTTGTCCCATCTCCCCCACTGCCCTTTATTTCACTCTGCCATGAACATCCCCTCCCACCTGCATTCACCCCCTTTAGTTCATGTCCATGGATAATACATATGAGTTCTTTGGCTTCTACATTTCCTATACTATTTTTAACCTCACCCTGTCTGTTTTCTACCTACCATTTATGCTACTTATTCTCTGTACCTTTTCCCCCTCTCTCCCCCTCCACCTCCCCACTGATAACCCTCCATGTGATCTCCATTTCTCTGATTCTGTTTCTGTTCTAGTTGTTTGCTTAGTTTGTTTTTGTTTTTGTTTTAGGTTTGGTTGTTAATAACTGTGAGTTTATTGTCATTTTACTGTTCATATTTTTTATCTTCTTTTTCTTAGATAAGTTTCTTTAACATTTCATATAATAAGGGCTTGGTGATGATGAACTCCTTTAACTTGACCTTATTTGGGAAGCACTTATCTGCTCTTCCATTCTAAATGATAGCTTTGCTGGATAGAGTAATCTTGGATGTAGGTCCTTGCCTTTCATGACTTGGAATACTTCTTTCGAGCCCCTTTTTGCCTGCAAGGTTTCTTTTGAGAAATCAGCTGACAGTCTTATGGGCACTCCTTTGTAGGTAACTGTCTCCTTTTCTCTTGCTGCTTTTAAGATTCTCTCCTTATCTTTAATCTTGTGTAATGTAATTATGATGGGTTTTTATGTGTGCTTCCTTGGGTCCAACTACTTTGGGACTCTCTGAGCTTCCTGGACTTCCTGGAAGTCTATTTTCTTTGCCAGATTAGGGAAGTTCTCCTTCATTATGTTTTCAATTTCTTGCTCTTCCTCTTCTTCTGGCACCCCTATGATTCACATGTTGGAATGTTTAAAGTTGTCTCGAAGGTTCCTAAGCCTCTCCTCATTTTTTTGAATTCTCCTCATTTTTCTTCATTCTGTTCTGGTTGAATGTTTATTTCTTCCTTCTGCTCCAAACCATTGATTTGAGTCCTGGTTTTCTTCCCGTCACTGTTGGTTCCCTTACATTTTCCTTTATTTCACTTTTTATTACCTTCATTTTTTCCTTTAATTTGTGACCATATTCAACCAATTTTATGAGCATCCTGATTACCAGTGTTTTGAACTGTGCATCTGATAGGTTGACTATTTCTTAATCACTTAGTTGTATTTTTTCTGGAGCTTTGATCTGTTCCTTCATTTGGGCCATATTTTTTGTCTCAGTGTGTCTGTTACATAGTAAGGGGTGGAGCCTTAGGTGTTCACCAGTGCGGGGTAACCCACATCTCTGCGTAGTGGCACTGTATGTGGGGAAGGGGTCTGAGAGGGAACAGTGACTCTTGCTCCACTCTCTGCCAGTTTTTACTCACTTCTCCCACTACCCACAAGCAAATTGGGCCCTTCTGGTGCTGATTCCCAGGTGGATGGGTTTGTGTATTTTCTAGGACCTTGTGGGTCTCTCCAATGAACTCTCCTGTGAGGCTAGGAGTTTCTCTTGCTGCCTCAACTCCCACAGGTGTTTTCAGTCAGAGGTTTTGAGGCTTTATTTCCCTGCGCTGGAACCCTGGGTTGCGTGGTCTGTCTCACTCCGCAGTTGTTCCTCCTGGCCTAGCTGCATGTGAATGTGGGACCGCCCTGTCCACCAGTTGCTGCCTCACTGAGTCCGCCAGCCGCCACTTTGCCTGCTCCAGTGCCCCAGCTGCTGCCCTGCCACAAGTCCCCTCTGCTCGGCTGCCCATCTCTTTCGCCTCTCCCACCAGTCTGGATGAATGCCTCCTCTTCAACTCTCTGGCTGTCAGACTTCCATACAGTTTGACTCTCTGTCAGTTCTGGTTGTTTTTTGTTTTTAAATTTGTTGTTGTCCTTCTGTTGATTGTGCGAGGAGGTACAGTGTGTCTACCTATGCCTCCATCTTGGCTGGAAGTCCCAAAGGTGAGCATTCTAATAGAACAATTTTTATGATTTAGCTCATGAAATCAAGTTGTATCACTTATCAAAGCAGTCACAAAGCTCTTCCCAAGTTCAAGGGGAGGAGACATAGATCCATAATTGCTGGGGAAAGTGTCAAGATAACATTGTAAGAAAATGTGAGATCTGATATTTTATTGTGGCCAACTTTAGGAAAATGAAAGCTGCCACACCATGTCAGCCGCAATGAGGGGAAATCCATATTTTTGAGCTACTCATCTCCCACCATAGCCACTTGCTCATGGGCCCTTTGAGAAAGCACAAAGGTAGCTGGGGAAAAGACTGACATACACAGAATATCTCATTTTGTCAAGCTGATTATTAAGTGCCTTTGTTACAATGTATGCCCTTTGGTATGCATTCACACAGGACACAGGCACCTTTACACAATTCCTATTACTAAAGGTTCGTTCATTTACTTCTTTCCTAGACTTCCTTATGATTAGTCTTTTAATCCTGTTCTTTCCAAGTCCCTGACAATAAAACCAAACAATTACCCATTGCCTGTGAATGACTATAGATCTGCATGTATGGCAGTTTCTTTTTTAAAAAAATTGGTTTGTATTTTTCCCATTATCATTTAGTCCCCTTAAACCCTCTCCCCCCCTCCCCCCCTTCCCCCCCGGCAATCACCACCTGCTGTCCATGTCCATAAGTCCTTTTACTTTTTGTATGGCGATTTCTTAATCTGAATCAAATAAATAATAAACATACTACTCAGAGTTTTTCCTTACTGGGAGAATTTCCTGCCATCACTGTTACTCCAGAACATTCTTAGTCAGGCATGTAATACTGCGAAAGTGTGCCTTTTGTTGATGTCAGCATATTATGTAGAATCATTCAAATATCAGACTTGAGTTTATTTCCTCCTCAGTCAAGTGGTCATAAGGAACATACCCTAAGGACATAGGTGTTGTCAAAGGATGGTGAGAGAATTATTCAATATGTGGAATTGAGAGACAAAGCTGAATTGATGGCTTACTATAGTATGAGAGCTTTGCCATTCAGACACAATCTCTCTGAGTTGAGCTTACTGCTGATCTTACAAAGGGTTTTGTGAAGCATGGAGCTCAGGGACTGGTGAACTTTCACAGGTGTAAATATAACGACATCATAGAAGCCTTGTAACTTCGACTAAGATTGTTGTTGACTGATTGGTACTCAGAGGCAAGTTTATTGGAGTGAATTTATTTTGATTGGCTGAATTTCAGAAGCAAGGGGCTGTCCCTCACTGTACCACAATGGTTATAAAACAATCAATCTTTTCCTAAAAACATGGGAACTTTTTTATTCTCATTCTCACTCCCCTTTTTGGTCCTCATTTCACCAAAGCCACAGGAGAGACCAACTAGGATTGTCCAGAGCTTTATCACTACTTTTGATTCTCCAGATACTTCTTTGTTGTGTGGGACTGCCCCGTATATTATAGATTTTTTAACATTTTATTTTGTATTTATTTATTTATTCATTTTTAGAGGGAGGGGGGAAGGAGAGAAAGATGGTGAGAAACATCGATGTGAGAGAGAAACATCAATTGATTGCCTCTTGTAGGTATCAGGACCAGAGACTGAACCCACAACCCAGGCGTTCCTGACTGGGAATTGAACCTTTTGGTTTGTGGGATGACACCCAATGAACTGAGCCACACTGGTCAGGGCTACATTGTACAATGGTTAGCAGCATCCCTGGCCTTGACTTACAAGGTTTCCAGTTGTAATAATAAAAATGTCTGCAAACACTGCTAAATGTTCCTTGGGAGACACAATTGCCCCAGGTAAAAACTACTGACACAGACAAATCCATTACACACAAGAAGGAAAGGCACTATGATTGATCAAATTGTATACTTTTGAATGTTGCCTCAAATTCCTAAATCAAGCAGAGAAAGGACCTGAACTACTGACTACCCAACTATCACTGACCCCAGAATATGGACTAAACAAAGTAATCATCTCTCACAAATATATAAGTCAAGTTTTTAAGGGAATCCAGTGAAAATACTGACTTCATTTTTTTTCACAGATTGATCGCCAATCTAAAGGACCTCCACAAGACTAGCTCCATGGGTGTGTGATCTGGGCAGTCCCTTTGCTTAGAGGGACCTTGAACTTGCTTTGATTTTCTGCTATTGCTATCTTGAAAATTTTAATAATTTTTAAACTTTTCCCCTGGACTCACAAATTATTTAGCTGCTTCTAAACCTCCATCCATTAGTAGTCGGGGCCAGCTTGGACCGTATTGGAGACCATCAGTTCTATATCTCCATTTACCCCCTATCAAACATCCCCTAGTACACTAAACAGAAGCAAGACAATTAGGAGAAAACAAAAGCATTAAACAAGACCCCTGTATGTATGAACAAACAAATGCAAATAAACAAACAAAAAAGCTGTGGCTCTGGCTGGTGTGGCTCAGTGGACCGAGTGCCAGCCAGCAAACCAAAGGGTCGCTGGTTTAGTTCCCAGTCAGGGCACACGAGTGGGTTGCAGGCCAGGTCTCCAGTAGAAGGTGCTCAAGAGTAACCACACATTGATGTTTCTCTACCTCTCGTTCTCCTTCCCTTCCCCTCTGTCTAAAAATAAATAAATAATCTTCAAAAAAAAAAAAAGCTTAGGCTGGGGGCAGATGGTCAGGACGCAGAGTTCAGGTGAGCCACTTTCTGGCTGCTGCTCACCTGCTGCTATGGACTGGACAGGGTTGGGGATGGGGGCGGGTGGGTGGGGGAAGGGGGTGGAGACAGGAGGCAGAGCTCAGGAGAGCTGGGTTCCTAAAAGGCCACGGATCAGTACTGGTCTGTGACCCTGGGGGTGGGGACTCCTACTTTACATCATCAAAGGTGCCATTTTGTGTGGGGATACAAAGTAAAATTGGATGTAATTATTTTATAGTATTCTTGCTTATTTAATTGTTGTGCCTCGGGACTCCATTTGCATTTTACTTTATGAAAATTCTTGGGTTCCAGCAGATAATAGAACATCACTATCTTTTCATTATTGTTTCATGAAAAATTGGTGTTGGGCAAATTAGTTACCTCTAGCTAGCTTTAAACTTTATAACTAAATTTCCTTTTTCTTCAGAATAATGAGACTTTCTTGTATTTTAGTTCTATCACCGCGTGTTTCTGTATGGCTATTTGGTAATTGATATTTCTCATCTCTATAATAAAGCTGAGAACCACTATGATTTGATTTGGCATATCAATTAGTCTATACCAGGGACTCAATTACAACATGAGAGGCTAGATCAGAGGACAGACTTTCGAGATAATTGGGAAGGTTAAATATTTGCAGATCTATGACTAACCCTTCTGAAAGTTTATTATAAAGCCTGCATATTATTTAAGCTTCTTGTTTTCTTTTCTGTATTTCTCCAGGTCACCTTTTAGAAATACCAATATTTATTGACTATCTAGGCAGTGTTCTAGCAGAGAACATGAGCTGAAATCAATATGTTTGGATACTTTTTTAAAGCTAACTTTGTTTTTAAAATAAAATATTTGGTCAAAAAGTTATTGAAATGAAAGAGCTTATTTTGTTGTGGAATATTACTGCTGCATTTGGTCAATTCTTGTCCTTACAGTGTATAAATGAGAATTGATCATGTGTATGTATTTGTAACAATTGTCTTATAAACAAACGAAAGAACAAAAGCTTTCTCTCTCTTTCAAAACATGCAGGCAAGTAAACAAAAATATAAGCCAGTAACTAAGAAACAAGCATATCTCAGCTCTAGTCTGCTGTCTAATAAAATGAAAAAAGAGTAAGAATTTTATTCATTATGTTAGGGCTTTTTGTTGTTGTATTTTGTTTGTTTGTTGTCTACCTGTGTGTGGATAAGTGTATTATATTGTGGGTACTGAAAAAAATTCAATAACAGCTGTGGAGGGAGATAGAAAAATAATAATGAACCCAAACCACAAAAGTTTTAGGCTGTGGTTATTGTACCTCTTTGTTCTTGTTTTTGCATTTCATTACATTTGATTTCTCTGAGAGGAAACATAAAATTTTATAATTGAGAGGGCCAAGATGGAATCCTTTGTGTTTCTGCTGTGGTTTCTCAGTTGTGGTTTTAATTGTTGGACCAGTGGGGTAAATGTCTGTTCATTCTAAAGGATTGAAAAGGCAGTGAGCGATACATGGATGCAAAAAGATCGGGGCTGGAGATGCTTCTCACTGAAGGGAGCACTGTTGTAGTTAGTCCTCACACTCCCATCCAGCATATGAACAAAACCCATTGGTAAAAGATACCCAAGAACCAGCATTTCTTTCCTTATTTCCCATATTGTTAGTTATTTTTGTTTTCTCATACAGTAGGCATGATTTATATAAATAGTGTCTGCCTCTATTCATGTTACAGTAGGGAAGAGAAAATCAGGATTTAAATTTAATCTATGGTTAATTAAATGTATAATTTTGGGCAAGTCACTTGTAACTCTCTGGACTTTAGTTTCCTCTCCTGTAGAGTCAATATATTATATCACATAATGTCTAAGTTCTTCTCCATCTCACCTCCAAATCAGCTGATATCTAGTCCACGTGCAAATTTCCCCAAGTCCTAAGAT